>JAJMBS010000036.1:0-112164 GCA_030572775.1 [Lipomyces] yamanashiensis
AAATGATTGGCATTATAATACAGATTTTCTTTCTTCTTAGTCTCTCTTAATCGCTATCCGAGCTATCATCAGAACTCTCAGGACCACTGCGTTTCCGCTTCTTCCCTTTAAGTCTCTCGTTCTTTTTATTCCGCGACGCAGCTTGTATCTGCTTATTCGACGGCGCATTTTTATCTCTGATCTTGAAAATATACATCCTTGCGTCGCGTTCGTCGAATTTCTTGTTTGTATCGCCGAGACCTGCTGTGCGACGATGCGTGTAGCCTTTGTATCCTTCCCATACGAATTTGCCACTGCGGGTGAGTTCGAATTGGAGGGCTTTTGCGATATCTTTGAGGTTCCAGAGGGTATATGGTAAACCGTCAAAGAGGGTGACAACGACGACACCGGTGGGAGAAAGCAGGGGAGTTACTGATTTGAAAAATCCAACGAGAAGTTCTGGTGTTTTTGTTAGTAACTATGGACAGAGGTGCAAACTATATGAGAATAGTACCTTGATTTTGGCGGATATTGCGATCTTGATCTGTGATACCACTGCCTGTGTGCGGAAAGTTGAAGACAACGCAGTCAAACTTCCGTTTTCGTAGATATTTAGTCTTCTCAAGGGCAGTAGCATCGACTTTGAATAAAACTTTTGCTCTTTCATCTGTTGATTCTTCTTTCGCATCCGCGTCGTCTTCATTCTCAAAGTCGGAGAAGTCAGAAAAGACTTCTTGCTCGTCCTCGTCGGAATCAGACTTGGTCTTCGTGATCCCCGTAAACTCTTCTAAGAATTTGACATTCTGCTCTGCGGTATCAGGATACTTGGCAAACATGTCTTCTCGCGAATCGTACACTGTCGCGGTGATCTTACTAGGTAAAAACAAGTGGGGTGGGTTCACCAGCGTCTTGGTAAACGAGAAGTCTCCTTCGCCAACTAGCAACACTTGATCGGTCTTTTCGCAAAACTGCATCGCATTGGAATTCTGTCCCTGCCCGCTATTGCTGCCAATAGGTGCAACCTGTCCTTTACCTAGTTTCTGCTTCTTGGTGCGCTGAGGATCTGGAACGAATGCTTTCGCGGCTGCATTGGCTTTGCGAGCTGCTTTTGCCTTGTTGAATGCACTATTCGGATTCGGCACAATACTGTGCGATCTATGTGGCCGTCGTGGTCTCATTTTGTCTTGTGCTCCTGCTGCTACCGCTGCTGCTGCTGATTCTGTGGAGATGAGTAGCTATCAGAAAATTACTTCGTCCAAATTTTATTCAGTGTTGGGAGGTTTGGTTGCCCCCTGAAAAGCTTAACTTGCAGCCTAAACAGGGCTGACCACCTTTGTAATGATCAATGCAGTTCTTGGCTGTGAATCAGCTGGACAGATCGGCCGATGCTTGGTTGGTTTGAGTTAGACTGGTTCGAGAGCGAATTCGAGAACTGTGTTGAAGGTGAGTAGTCGAAGCAGCGCATCACGACTTATCGCAAAGATCTTATCTGCCGCTAGGACACCTGCTCCTCCTTCTTCCTCTGAACAGCTTCTCCACAGTGATCAAGATATCCCTTCTCACGATCTAGATCCAGCAAACCGGACACCTATCAGATCTCACTCGCGGTAGCGTTGGGTTCTGTTTGAGACTTTCTATCGTCCATTGTCAATCGCGAACTTTATCGCGCGACGGCTGGCTGATTCAGCCTCTGCGTATGAAACCGCCGCCTCTTTTACTAGTCCATGTGATTGTTGGACATTATAAAGCTCTGTATTTCCTCGTTGTTGAATTTCAAGGGTTACATGTTTGTTATTTGGTATCTGGTGAACCATTCTATCTACAACATCAGCAATCAGAAATTAGTAAGACAGCAGCAAGGCATATGGGTCGACGACTGATCCTCCTCTGCGACGGTACAGCCCTTGACTTGACAATAATCTAAACAAACTAACAATTCAAACTAAGGAACATGGCAGAATTCTCTTCGACCAGGAAACTCCAATCCGTCTAATGTAACTCGTATCGCCCGCGCTCTTGTTCCGGTCACTAAAGACGGCATTTCCCAAATAGCACTCTACCATCCTGGAGTTGGATCTGTGACTCATGATTTGATTGAA
This sequence comes from [Lipomyces] yamanashiensis, assembly GCA_030572775.1. NCBI lineage: Eukaryota > Fungi > Ascomycota > Lipomycetes > Lipomycetales > Lipomycetaceae > Myxozyma > [Lipomyces] yamanashiensis. The sequence continues at coordinate 2,079 of JAJMBS010000036.1, forward strand.
AAACTTGTGGAGGGTGGCCTTGGAGTTGGGTTCGTGGATATGATGGAAGAAGCCTACAGCTTTTTGGCGTTCAACTATACGAAAGGCGATGAACTCTTCTTCTTTGGCTTCTCAAGAGGATCCTACATGGCACGATCGATTTGCGGTATGATTGCTGATCACGGAATCCTTACCAGGGAGGGCATGTCTCAATTCGTCACTTTATTCAAACTATACACAGACAACAATAAAAAAAAGGAACTTGCTGAGTTTGTAAAGAGTTTGGAAGAGAAGGAATATCTGATCCGAGATGGGGTCACAATCCAGGCTATCGGATGCTTCGATACTGTTGGTGCCCTAGGAATTCCCGAGGTGCTTCATTTGAAACTGTATGATCGCTATGCATTTTTAAACTTGCAATTGAATAGCAGTAAGTACATATTTTTCAAATTATCTGATAATATCTAACACCATTCTTCCAGAGGTGCTACATGCCTTCCACGCGCTGTCCCTGGATGAAAAGCGCGGACCGTTTTCTCCAACTCTCTGGTTCTTCAAAGAACCTGCTGATCCGAAATGCTTCAAGCAAGTTTGGTTTTCTGGCGTTCATACAAATGTAGGCGGAGGCAACCTTGATAGCGTACTCGAAAACACGAATCATCTAGCAGCGGCAGCGGCTTCTCATCCTTCGGAAGCAGCGCTGAAAGCAAACGTATTGAGTGATGGTACTCTTATCTGGATGATTTCTCAGGTGAAGGAGTTTCTGGAATTTAATATCGATTACTTGCACACAGGAATCCTTACAGCAAAGATGGAACTTGACTCCAGAAATGAGACCTCTCAGAATGCCTCGGTTAGCTCTCCTGGATTAGGCAATGCATGGTATAAAGGTCCATTTGGCAATAACTTTCACTTGCTAGACAAGCACCGGTCAGTTATGGGCTATAAAGATCCTACTTCACCAGGATTCCCAACAGTGACAAACGAGTTCATTCACCAGTCTGTGATCTCGCGCGCTACTGCTCTGAGCCCCGGATCTGATGGTGAATGGAAGGATACTGAGCATGTCAAGCAGCTTGAGCATGTTTACTGGATAGCTGATCCTGAGCATGAGGTTCCAGAGAAGAAAATGAGTCCAGGCGCAAAGCTGATTGATATTTACGACTATTCTAGTTTTGAACTTGAATTTTGGGAGAAGGAAGGGCTGCCTCTTATGTGAGAAGAGTGACGCGATAATGAGCCTGCGGTTTGGAAATACCTAGTTTGGGGATTAGTGATTGCTTTATTGATCTATTTCTTTTACAATATATGTAAACAATTGAATAAATATTAACATATTTATTACCAGGCGATACCGCATAAGTGCAATAACGTATTCACTTTAAAGATCCTCTAGTTATTCTCTTGGTGTAGAAACTATAGCAAGTTTGTAAAGTTGAAGGCTCATTTTACTATGTGCCAGGCTCATGAATCGTTACATATATTCCACACCAAAAGAATTAAAGAAAAATGGTCGTTTATCCTGGATCTGGAAGCTTCACCTGCTGTTATTTATAAATTGTGCAATCATTGTAATGCTAGTTGAGATGTGGTTACTGATTAAAGCTGTATTTCAACCGCGGCATAAGGCTACCCGCAGAATCATTGTGCCCTTTAATTTACAATAGCTTACATTATTATATTTAACCAAAAAAATACTTCAGTAACGTACACCATAAATCCAAATATTGCACCAAAAAAAAAAATAAAGCATCCTCTAAGCATACAGTCATCATCTTCCTCCTCTCTCTTATTCAATTATCTCGGCAGGTGGTTTGTACTTTTCTAGATAATCTTTCTCAACCGGTGTCCGATGATTAAGAGCCTCGTGAATTCGCGCTGGATTCTTTCGTTCTTCAATGTTGAATTTGTTTTTGATCTGTCGACGACTTCGGCCGCCAAACATCTGCGCCATAAGACCGAAATCGGTACCCCACATCGATAACGCTTCGTAAAATGTTTTTGTCTCGTTGGCGCTCCACCGCTCGACCCGTTCACGACGTGAATATGTGGCAGAGTTGACGGTCCGAGTGATTTCATGTATCTCCTCGGCTTCAGTATCTCCTCGCTGTTCATTTGCAATTGCGTGACGATCAACTTGTAATGTGTCTTGGTCGACTTCGATTTTACCGTTTTCAGTAATCTTGAGCTTAGGGCCGCTTGAAGAGCTCGCGCCTACGCCCTTCTCAATCATCTCTGTAGCCTTTTTGCGAAGTACTGCTTCTTCGTCTGCTTTCATCTTTAACCGTTCTAATCGTTCTACCGAAGATTGTGCGCTTTCAATTCGTTTTTTATTTCTTTCGTCGCGCTTGAAGTTTTTCAAGATCTCAAAGTTTGGCGTTTTCCGACCAATATGAATATCACGACAAAGCTCAGCCATCGTGATATTATCAACATCTATCTCGCGGGTTTCAGAGTCAATAGGCGATAACGACCGCTCACGACGTCCGCGGTGTGGACCAATGGGGTATTGAGGTGCCGAGTATGAGTCGGTGCGTGTAGAGTCGATGGAAGATTCGCGTGTCTGGCGGGCAGCTGGTTCGGATAGTGTTCTTGAGAGCACGGGCATGGGAGTAGACAAGGAACTTAGACGAGTAGATGCTGGCACTGGCACTGGCACTGGCACGGAGACTCGCACTGGTTGTGATGGAGGCAAGGTCTCGGTCCGTATAGGTGTTGGTCTTGGTGCTGCTACTGGCACTGGTGCTGGTGTTGCCGCTGGTGCTGGCTCAGTCACTTCTGGCTCGGTCGCTGCTGGCGTTGAAGAAGCTTTCTCAGGTTCCTTCTCAGCTGATTTTTCCACAGTTTCTGTTGCTGCTGAGCTTGAAGGCAAAGTACTCTCAACTACTGCAGCATTGGAAGCAGCAGAGGTAGCATTATCTTTAGTCGTAGGAGCAGAAGCCTGGACCGTGGCTTTTCTCGAGACAGTTGGCTCGTATTCAGCAGGTGGTTCTACTCTCCTTCGTCTGGTTGGTATCGGAATTGGCACACGCTTCGGTGGACCTCGTTTGATTGGTATCGGCGGCATAATTAGCAAGATAGTTGTTTGTTGGTGGTGAATGGGAATAAATGGTGAAGACTGGTCAGGACGAGGGCGCCGGACATGAACAGAAAGTTCAGTGATTGGGAAATAAATATTAAGTTTGGAGACCCGCCACAGCAAAACACTCTATTAAAAGACTAGTTTGGCTTTTTAAGAAGTGGAAGTGGGATTGAGTGTGTGAAGGTCTGTGAATATAATTGGAATATAACTGGAAAGAGTGGTATTTGTGTAGGAACAATGCTGCGTTTGGTGACGAGGACGTTGACGCGTCCGGTAGCGGCAAGCTGCAGGCAAAGATGTGTCCTGTCCCGGACTCAGCTGAATGCTGCGAGCACAAGACAGTTCCATGCGACCATCAGAAGGCCGATTGAGTTGGAAGACAAGGATTATATCCCGATGACGAAGAAAGAGATGATGGGTGGGTGCTATTTTTTTGGTGGCGTTGGTGTAGGATCTGGTGTTGACGATGAACAGGTTACAAACTTGGCTCAGCAGCTCTGATGGGACTCGTTGCCGTGGTTTTCATTGGTATTTGGATCCCTCAAGTCATAACTACATTTGAAGGCGACGCAATTGACTCGCCTGCAAAGTCATTTTCAAAGTCCTGTCGACAGGACTATCGAACGCTGATGTACTCCGATGCTCTCCGGTCGCCGCCTGAACGACTACTCCCATTCGCCAAAAAGATTATTGCAAATATTCTGAAAGACGAGGGAGTCAAGGATGTAACGGCGGAGAACGTACTTGCATTGTCACTGCCGGATTTTTCGAAAAAGGATGAGCGTTTCAAGACATGTTTGGGATATCTCTACACAAAGTGTGGAGACTATCAGTTTGCTCTCGAGGAGTACGACGACGCTGAGAAGATGTACGAGACTGCTTTGAAATGCTCAGGTGTGCTTGATACACACACGACAGCAGCCTGTAGAGGATTGAGTGCTTTGATGTGGACTAAAGAGGAGTCAGATATTCCCAGTGCTATTAAGTATGCTCAGATAGCAGTGACAGCAGCTGGAAATCCTGAGATTCTACTAAAACACGCTGATGAGCTCACTTCTTTAGACGCAGCTGCGGGGTTGGCTGATGAGGTGGTTGCACATAATGGAGTAATGTGGCATCGTGAGGTTTTCACTGCTGCGATTGAATTAGGAGCGTTGTATGCCAAAGTGGGAGAAAGAGAGAAAGGATTGACGACGTTATTACAAGCATTGAAGTCATATTATGAGACTGAGGAGGCAAACACGGACGGCGAGCTGGAGGGATTGGACAAAAGGCAGTTTAATGGCATAACAGACGATGAAGCAAAGGCCAAGTTCTACATCTCTGAGATTCTGCTGTCGTTGAAGTTAGAGAAGGAGGCGTACGACTGGGCGCAGATGGCGTTTGAGGTGGGAATGGCTGGGTCAGAGGTTTCGAAGGAGAATGCTGAGATTGCGAGGACGTCGTTGAATATCATGGCGCAATTGTCAAGAGTGAGTATTTTGAGTGTTTTTTCAGATATTCTTATGAGTAATTGGGTATAGAAGGCTAACGTGGTATAGAAATGGGGAAATGAGATGGACGCAGAAAAGTACGAAAGCCAGTCGCGCAAGATCCCCGATCCGAAGGAGACTCCGGGTATGAGTCTAGGATGGCGAGTGTAAATAGTAAATGGTAGATAGTGAATTATATGTACATAGTTATGATAGAAGAAAGATGGTGACTACCAAGTGGCGCGCTTAATTCCGGGGATTTCACCTCTCTTTGCCATTTCCTTGAAGACGTACTGGAGCAGTATAGTCAGTATAGGCATACTTGAACAGCGAATAAGATAGAAACACATACTCGACACATTTTGAATTTGCTGAGGATGGAGCGGCCCTTGCCGGTCATGATACAGCGGTTCTTGACCATGGTCATTCGCGAGTTCGAGGGCATGGCCGAGAGCTTCATCTGCGCCTGCATTCTGACTGCCATTGGCAGGGTTGTATTGCTGCTCACATACTTGAGTGCTTGTCGCTCTGGTTCTGCTTGAGCAGCCATGTATCGCTTGTAGTTGTCGCGGACTGTCCAGGTGCGCAGTCGTGAGCCTGGAGTAGGCAGCCCGAACTCTCCGTCGATGATAGTCGGGATATTGAGTCTGATTCCGCGAGCGTCGAATTTGCCCATTTTGCTGTTATATGTATGTACTGTAGATATATATACTGTACAGATAGTATCAAATAGCAATACAGTGCAATAATCCAGAGCGAAAACGAAAATTAATCACAGCCACAGCGGCTAGTTAATCACGTGAAATTTCACGTGACAATGGCTGTGCTGCTGTACCTCCCGTTTGCGTGTCTGCCACACAAATGCAGCCTAAGAAAGCTTTGTTTTGTTCCTGCTTTGCTAATCCCAGTCTGCTCTTCACCACCCACCAACAGCAACAACAACAACAACAACAATACAGCACTTCTATCAACATGTTGCTGATTGCGGTTCATGCTTTTGCAAGGCGAACTGTTGACGAACTTACACTTGACAAAGGCGACCAGGTCGAGGTCCTCGAAACTGACGACGGTTTCAGCGATGGATGGTACATGGTATGTGTTTCGTCTTCATCACTTCCCTTCTTTCCCCCATTCTAACTCCCCTCCAGGGCAGAAATATCTCCACAAATCGCACTGGACTCTTTCCTTACGTCTACACGACTCCGCTCTCCGCAGAAACTCCCAAACACGCCTCCGTTTACGAGGCAATCAATGACGTCGAAGACGCCCTCTCCGACATGGGTCCCCCCCAACCCTCAAGCGTCCTCGTCTGGACTCCCCAGGACGTCTTCGCCTACTTCTCCTCCCGCGGCTTCGACAACGACGTCTGCTCAAAGTTTGTAGAGCACAAAATCACGGGCCAAATCCTGCTCGAGCTCGAACTCGGACTCCTCAAAGAACTCGACATCACCAGCTTCGGCACGCGATTCGAACTCAACAAAGTCATCCAGTCCCTGCGAACAGCTGCCTCCCAGTCCCCCGCCCGCTCCTCTGCGCCTTCTACTCCCGCCCAAGCACAACCTCAGTACAAACACACCTCCGTTCAGCCTCTAGAGTCAGAAACTCGTGCACGTATCACGCCGCGCGACTCGCTCGTACATCTCCGTCAACGGTCGCGCTCTCTCGACAACCGCGATGAGCCTCATCGTCACTCCGTCATGCCTTCCTTTGATAAGAACTGGCAGCTTCCGAGCTCGCCGGTTCCTCAGTCGCCTCCTCAGTCTCCGCCTCACCCCCAGCCCGTCACTCCTCTCGTGCCTGTCCAGCGCGAAACCCACCGCTTCTCGTCGCCTTTCAACCATGGTCTGCAAGAGAGCCCCGAGGGTGCCGTCGACAGTACACTCGATGCTCTCATCAGTAGTTCGGTCAAGGCTTCTCCGACTATCCAACAGTCGCGCCAGCAAGAATTCATCCCGTCCACATCACCACAGGATCAGCGCATGTCAGTCGCTAGTTCAGCATCCGCATTAACAAACAACTCGTACCTCGAAGAGGCGCGTCAACGAGCCTTATATCAACAACAGCTCAACTCTCCAGATGTCTCAGAACACGATGTAGAGCCCATGGGTGACCCTCACTCTGACTCTCCGATGAGCGGCAGCAGTCCGGCAACTCCGTATTCGCGCTCAGTATCTGGCTCTATGATTCCCCCATTGCCGGTAAACTCGTCTTCTACAACTCTTCACTCTTCTGCCACAACCAGTGTTCCCAGGACACCAGACTTACCATCCATACCTTACGGCAGCCTTCTTGACTCAAAGGCTCTGAAAGGTCGCGCCGATACTGGACTAGGACTATCCTATCCTAGCGCTGGTTCGACGACGATTGGCAATCGCATCATTTCCGCTCCCCTCTCACCTTCTGCTAAAGCAGAGCAGACTTTACGTTCAGCATCTTTCAATGCTGCAAAGCCCAAGAAACTCTCAAAGCAAAACACTTCTGCTTTTGTTGAAGGGCGCATGGCAGTTACGCCGACGCTATCAGCATCTACCGGTGAACATTCAGGATGGTTGTCGAAGCGCGGTGGTAGCGGAGTCGGTGTTTGGAAGAACCGATTCTTTGTCCTTCACGGTACTAGACTATCTTACTTTGCCACAAACAACGATCAGAAAGAGAAAGGCTTGATCGATATCACCGCACACAAAGTCGTTCCGGTGAAAGCTAATGAGGATAAACTTGTCTCTCTGTACGCTGCTTCGACCGGTGCAGGTAGATACTGCTTCAAATTAGTTCCACCCGCACCTGGATCTCGCAAGGGCGTTACTTTCACCGCTCCTAGGACTCATTATTTCGCTGTTGATTCACGAGAGGATATGCGTATGTGGATGAACGTCCTGATGCGTGCGACTATCGATCGCGATGACTCTGTCCCCGTCATCTCGTCATGTACAACCCCGACTGTCTCCCTGGCCAAAGCCAAAGAAATGAGTCTACTAGCCATGGAAGCGCGCGCCGAAGAACTCCGAATGGAAGTGCCCTCACCAGCGAGAAATAGCAGCGGGAGTATATCCTCAAACGCATCTACCCCCGGATTATCAATAAGCGAGCCACGAAGTGAAGGAGATGGCGGTATCATTGATGGAATTAAAGATTTCTCGATTGCCAATTAGTCTCTTGACTACCTGACTAGTATTAGTGACGAACTAGTGCGCGTGTTCTGTGGTTGTAATCTCGTGTACGGTATTTAGTTGGAGTTTTTTTGCTATTTAATGATGTATTTGTAATAGTTAATTGTATCTGGTCACGATTTAGTGATGTAATGTACCTTATAAGACACTATTTATCTAATTTGCTTATTTTTTGTAGTTCTGTTGAGTATTAATATAAACTATGTACAAAATATTTGCTAACTATTCACAATCTACTCCTTTGGGACTGATTCTGTCTCAGTTCTCTCCACTCCAACCACGGCTGGCTCGCCTTCCACTTTCTTCTTCGCTTCATCTAAATCGATATGCAAATCCGCAGTAGAAATCGAGTCTGAGGTGTCAAGTTCGGCGCGTTTAGTGCGCTTAACTCGATACGAGATTGCTTCCCTGTCTGGTAAAAATGCCTCGCTCTTCATACCTTCGAGCATATAGCGCTTTTCTTCGGGGAATGCGGTGTAAATGTTTGCGTATTGTGATTCGTAAAAGGGCCAGTCTCCGGTCGATCTAGTGGCGAGAAGCAAATGATGCAGGTTTCGTTGCCAAACAACGGTGTCGAAATCGGCGAATTGGGATTGAAATTCGAGAAGCTCCATCCATATTCTTTGCACGTTCTCAGAGGACTGGCAACGTCCGTAGTGTTTGAGAAGAATCCGATATGTCACGGCCGTAGGCTTCATCCCGGCAACGAGCGCACCTTCGTAAAAATTTTCCAAAGCTGTAGGGTCTTGCCAATGCTTTTGAAGTTGGTTCATGATATCGTTGAAGACAGATGCCTGCGGCACATTTTCATATAGATCATCCACGAAAACTCGGAGATGCCCAGAAATCTCGCTAGAATAGCTGGGGAATCTCTTGAAAAATCCTTTGTAGAACTCGACAAGTGCAACCGCAGCTTCGGGGGTACTCCATCTCTTATTTGTGTCCAGGTATGATTTGAGGTTGTCATATATCTCATCCTCGTTTACTCCTGAATTGAAACAGTTGAAAACATATTTCTCCAGTACGCCAATTGCCAAAACAAATCGTTGCTCGATAGCATATTTGAGGTACTTTGTGGCAATCTTACTGTCAAATTTATTCCAGATAAGAAACATGAGCACTTTCCGCTCATACTCTGGATGGTTCAGCTCTCCGAGCATTTGATACTCAATGAACGTTTCTTCCGCAAGTTTGACATCGTTGAGTTCGGCCATGGCGTAGATATAGCTGCTAATAGCCATGCCGCGACGCGAGCCATTTGAATCTGAATCTAGCGGCACACGAACCTTCATCTCTTCAAAGATCTTGGTACAGATTTCACGTTTCAGTCTTCGCGCTTCTTCAATCTCCATCAATGATTCAGTGGAACCGGCAATCGGAGCATCTGCGTAAAGCTCGATAACCGAGCTGAAGGGAGCAGCGTGCGTAAGTGATTTCGGTTGATTTTTGATCACCCACGACCAAAACTCGGTACCCTTACGAAACTGGAAAGTTTCTTTGTAGCTGGACATAATATGAAGAAGTCCGTGATTGTCTACCTGGATATGACCTTCTTGGAAGTCCTTGGTCAGTTTGTCAATTGCGGTGATGTATCGGACAAGATTCTGTGAGGGCGGTACGTCACCACCTTGCTGGACAACGCTGGACGATCTGAAATTCTTTTCGAGACGGATGAGATAGTGGAAATATTGCAGCAGTCTAGAGTTGACGTTCGCGGTGAGAAGGTGCGGTGCTGCTTGTAAAAGAAGGGTGTATTGCTCCAGCACTTCTCTGAAGTTGCCCAAGTCGCATTGCTCCAGCAGTTTATGAATCTGCAATGCGTTAGAACCAACCGCTGACAATAAGATAGAAAACAACATACCATTTCTTGCTCTTCCTCTGAGAATTTATTGACCGTCTTGATTTTCTCCATAATCCGCGAGGCACTTCCCACACTCGGAGCATCACGACCCCCCTTATTCCGTCTCAACTGACCGCGCGCCTGATTATCTTTTCCATACTTAATCCCTGTCAGATCCATATCGCCTTTCTTAGCCTGCTTTAGCTTTCGAGCATTCTGTTCATATTTCTGTCCGGACCACTTTCCGGATTTCTCTCCAGCCTTCTGGCCAAGAATTGCCGTCGAAGACAGACTGCGTGTTGTTATCGTGGTCGCATCGACAAGTTGTCGGCTTTGAAGCGCTCGACAAAGCCGTCGAACCGACGCTGACGCCATCTTTCTGCTGCTCAAAAAGTAAAGCAATAATATTCTCTCTATTTTTCCAAGAGAATTATCGCGCTCTTTTGAAGCAGTTTTGTGCGAATATCTGTAAATATTTCGCAGTTGAGAATACAAAAACTTTTCAAATGTTTGGAATCGAACAAAAATTGAAACTCTTTATCCGCGCGGCTCGAAAGTTTTCCTCAGTGTCGAGAGCCAACTACACACCCAGATATTCCTCGAAAATAGAGAGGATATTGTTTTATTCAGGACAGAAGAAGAAAAGAGCGATGGCAGAAACTACAGAAAATACTACAGAGCAGCAGCTCAAAGAAGTTGAGGTCGGATCAGCACTAGCGGAACCAATAACAGCAAAGCGAAAGCGAATGGATTACCGACAGTCTCAGCAAGTAAAGCGACAAGAACTCAAGACTGTGGTGTTTGAAGGCGATGACGAGGAAAAATTGAAACTGCCAAAGGTTTGGCTGATTTTTTATATTTTTTAGAAGTTGCGTGCCTGTGCGTGTGGAGAGATGCTAATTCAAAATTACAGAAAAAATACTACAGACAGCGCGCACATTCAAATCCGTTCTCCGACCATTTACTCGAATAGTACGGCTCCATCTTAATTCTCGTCTCTGTCAGAAAAGTATCTAACTGTTTTATAGTCCAAAAAGTCCAAGCGACATGGACTGGTCAAAACTTTACCCCGCCATCATCCCACCCAACTCCAGCCCAGAATCTACACCTAAAGTCGAAATCGCAGATATTGGTTGTGGATTCGGTGGTTTATTAGTCTCGCTAGCGACTGAGTTCCCGGATAAGCTGATTCTAGGCATGGAGATTCGCGTGCAAGTCACGCAGTACGTTGAAGATCGAATCATTGCTTTACGACAACAACACGCTGCATCAGACAAAAAACTGTACAACAATATCGCAGTCTTACGCGCCAACGCAATGAAATTCTTGCCCAATTTTTTTGAAAAGGGGCAGCTTTCGAAAATGTTTTTCTGCTTCCCTGATCCCCATTTCAAAGCGAGGAAACATAAAGCGCGGATTATTACCTCCACTCTCGCTTCAGAGTACGCGTACTTGCTTCGTCCGGGCGGTATCGTCTATACAATCACAGACGTAAAGGATTTACATGAATGGATGGTAAAACATTTAGACGAGCATCCGATGTTCGAAAGATTATCAAAAGAATGGGAAGATAACGACAGTTGTGTTAAGATCATGCGGATGGATACCGAAGAAGGCAAGAAGGTTGAACGAAATAACGGAGACAAATATGTCGCCTGCTACGTGCGACTAGAAGAGCCAGAATATTAAGAAAGATAATATATATCAATAAATAATTGCGCCATAAATTAACATTACGCCTATCCCATACCATGCAAAAATCATATACAGACTGAATTATCCAGACGGTTAATTAATCAAGACCCGGTCTAACTCAAACAGTTCAATACGCTGTAAACTATCCATTCCACTCTTGTACGTTTCTAAATGCTTTATGTTACAGCATAATCTGTTTCCACTCGACACAGGACTATTGAACTTATTACTCTTCAAAGCCAAAGCGAGTAAATAATGCACGTTGAATTTGTTTGTTGGATCACCTCGAAATTTCACTACATTAGACTGATATAATCGCTGGACTGTAATAGACCGATCAAACACATTCAAATGTAACGAACATACAACAAATACACAGTTTGTTGTATCAAGCGCACCAAAGATTACCGAGTAGCCAGTCGAGAGGGGAGAGAGCCCCTTTGTAGCAAATTGATCAAAGCTAGGAGATCTGCCTGCACAAATCCCAGTTGTATGAAAGGAGAAGTTTTGAGGGTAATTATCAATTATGAAGAAATCAAGCTCGATAGCTGATATCTGTGGATCGGCAGATGACGTGTATTCAATTTCAAGTTCAGGAAACGCATTCCAGTATTTGTTCACCTCACGTTCTAGATTATTTCGGGACGTTGAATTTGTCCATTCCCGCATCGTAGATTGATAAATTATCACTCGTGAGTTGGTAGACACAGCCATGAGTCCAAATTTATCAAACAGATCAAAACAGACTTCAAAACCACGATGAGCAAACTCTCCCGTACCTGCAAAGATAAGGATTCGTTCGCATTCAAATAAACCAACTCGTAGCTCCAGAAGCTCACGATCATCGGCGGTACTTTCGTTGCTTTGTGATTCTTTTCTTTGAAGAGTGTAGTCGTCTGGAGACGGAACTTGTTCACTTCGAAAGACAATCTCAAGAAGAGTATCGTCATGCAGCGACCAAACAGAAAATGCAGCAATAACAGGGACACCGCTGCACTCATCTAGTCCTGGGTAAAATCGCTGTGGAGCCACTTTAGACTCGATTTTGCACCCTGACCTGACCAGTGTCCAGAGATATATACCGCCATCGTCAAACGGATCAGTTGCAGAAGACACTGAATCATCCGAACTGCTGGGCATACCCAAGATCTCAAACTCAGACGAACTTTTAGTAGACTTCTTTGGCGGTTTCAGAGTGATCAGTTTGAAAGGATATTTCGTAGTACAGCCAATGATGATATGGTCTAGCAGAAGCCGTTCGGGATCGATGCCGGCGAGACGGATCTGTCGATACCGCGGCCGTGGTGGACGTAGATGTCTGTCGTTACTCGCTTTGAGTATACCATTAGAACGAGAGTGTATATGTCTACTTGGCGCATGTCTGCTGTCGAAGAGAGAGCGACTGACGAGGTAGTTCATTTTAACGCGTCTGGTTAGCAGATTATGTCAACAATGCTGATACGCGTCACTCAGTGGTCATTCACGTGATAAGCACGTGATAAGCACGTGATCAGTACATATATTACTTAAATGGTGATAAACCAGCGTACTCGTCAGCACGAAGATAAGCCAATTGGCGCATCCATTCTATCAACTCTACGCTATTCCCAAATAGGCAACTAACTAACCTAATCAGGGGACAGCTTGCTAGACAGCCTGGCTCGCTCTCTTTCCTGCCCCTTCCTCCACTTGTCTGCTCACTATCTATCATCACCACCTTTGATTCCATCTCCGTATTCCACAATGTCCAGCGGGTATGTTTTTGTTTGATGAAGAGTTGGAGAGAAGAGAGGATTATCTGTCTGGATTGTGCTTTGATTGTTTATCTTTGGACGAGGCGAAGGAGCGACGACGACGACGAAAAAATTGCCAGAGATAAGGACCGAACAGCTTTGATATCCTTCCGGACGCGTATAACGAGCGATAACAATGCTTTTCGAGACGAAATATTCAACAGGAAATATCAGAGATGTGATAGGAATATCGGGAATGACTGAGCAAGGATGGATTAGAGTGGTTGTGGCAGAGAATATGATACTCAGCATTGTCCGAAGGAACGCATCGATACTCTACTACTTTGCAACGTAATCAGAATATCTTATCTTACAGCTCAGTCATGGTTCAATAATAGCACAATCTGGATATGATGGAACTCTCGCAGAACAAACAGCGCTAATTAATATCTATAGTGCCGAAGTTCTCTACGTTTTGCTTGCCGTCATCGGCGTCTCCCTTGGCTCTTGGTTCCTCACTCCCAAGGGCGACAACCAGACGTACGTATTATGATATATTATGGAAGAAATATGGTATTAACGGTCGATAGTGTCTGGAGAAGCAGCATCATCCTCACCCTTTCCATGTGCTACATCATGTAAGTTCTCTTTGTCTGAGCATAATGAATCATTCACTAACATTGTCACAGGTGGGCTCTTACTTACTTGAGTGCGTTCTAGAGTCACAACTACAAGTCGAATAACATACTAACTGATTATTTAGGCCAGCTTCACCCTCTCATCCAGCCCATGCGAAGCGACCTCCGCCCCGAGTTCGCCGAGGGATACAGCGAGTACTACGGAATGGAGTAAACGCTTCCTTTTCATTTATACAAATTTCATGACGAGTGGGGGTTGATAGAGAAAGGAGGAGAATCGAACTAGGGAAAGACTCTAGGACTAGGTTTTTAGACGTTTGATCTAGTTTTTGTATTGTTGCACAGGGGTTTCATATTTTGTTCAAGCATATTTAATGTCATTACATGGAGAGAGATAATAATCTCTTTCCTGTCTTTTTTCTTTTTCTTTCATCTATCTAAATATTTTGTCTCGTCTTTTTTTATTTACTTTGTACTTGGGTTAGTTGGTGTGGTTGGGCTTTTTTCTTTACGTTTGTTTGATTTTGGGTTGGTAGAGAAAATATATATCTTTTTGCTAGGCAAGAAGCAGCGAGCGCAAGCCAGGCGGGCATGTCATGGATATATAGTTAGAGGAAGATGAAATTGATAGACTTTTAAATCACCATGTGAGCATGTTCTGATGCGTAGGATTACTGTAGACTTTAGAATAGGAGCGTAGAAATTACTCTGCGGTTTTTCCTTATGGTTTGACGAAGGTGGTAAGTTATTCGTTGTTTATTAGCATTAACTTTCATCAGGAACTATCAGAAAGAGCTTTGGGCAGAGTAAAACGCTGGCAACAGACCGATTTTCTACATACCACAGAAGCCAAAATAGTACCGTATACGCGGGAATCCGAGGACCAGCAAATGAGGAGGAAAGTCTTGTGTGTGCTTTGTTTGTTTTTATATGTGTTTACTTTGTTTCTACATCCCCGCAGAAGTCCGATACGCGTAACATATTTGAGAATAGAAGCGTTCAGTCCAGTCTTCTGGCAGCCATGAGAACTAGGACAAACACCTGATTATATCAGTCTCAAGAATGAACAGAACACGTCACACGGCTGCTTTCTCTCTCGACCCAGTTATTTGCTCGGAGTTCTGAGATTGTTCGTGTACACAGAGGGCAGTCAGATACACTTCTGATGCTATGCTATTTATTTATGGTTCGCCGGAGGTGGTCGGAGCGACGGTAGGCGAAAGATTTGACTTGTGTTTATGTTTACTTGTGAATGCGCAAGGCAGAACTGGCAACGCGACCGTTCGGTCAGCCCGACATGCGTTCCTTACCTCAGAGCAGTCCAACATCTTCTTGGATCCCATGCATACTGTCTATCCAAGAAAACAGCAGCAGAGCGTGACCAAAGTAGAGTAGATCTGACCAGTAGACGAACACGTGCCGCGGCTCAAGCCGTGTTTCCTAATCGCGTGAGATGTAAACAAACACAAGATTGCCTACATTCTCACGACTCCGAATTCAGGCAGAGGCGCGTCAACGTACCCTCGCAAGAGCCACTCTAAAAAGCAAACAAGGTATCGTGGCGCGTTGACTCAGCTGCTATAGTGCAAGGACAGTTTCTTGTTCAATCTCCCGGCTGAATCAGCCTTTGGTGCTCTATTTGCTCGCGGTGGGGCCTCGTGCTTTGCGAAGGGCAGGAAAAAAACAAACTACTCTCTGCCTCGTTTTCTGTCGTCCGATCTTGTTCTTCACGGCTTTTGACTCCTTCTCACTTTGTTTATTCTCTCCCCGCAACACCTGCCCTCTCGCATTTGCTTGGTTCTCACTCCCGGAGTCTGTCGTTCGTGTGTAGGCCGTCACCCGCTCTGTCACTGGTGAGTCGATTGTCTCTTGAACCCTTTGTTTTGGCTACTTTGTTTACCTTCTTTGTACCTCTCCGCTAACCTGATCCTCTAGCCATCGTCTAGCGTCGTCCTCCTTGGACCAGAGTCGCAATGTCTCGCGCCGACGACGACGACGACGGCAATGATCCTAGGATGATGCTCGCTCGTATTCACTCCCTTGAGAATAGAGCCTCTTTTCTGCAACAGGAAAATGTCGTCGTTTTTGAGACAAATAAGGAACTATACAAGGTCAGTTGGAGTTTTTGCGCCGGCTTTGGGCTCCATTCTGGGCACAGCTGGATGTTTGTTTGTTTACATTTATTCTAACCTGTGTTGTACAGCGTATACAAGAGCTCAACTCTAGCTTAATTGCTTCCGAAAGTCTAGTCGAACGCCTACTAAGCGTAAGTAAAGATGACAGCCCCAAAGAAGTCCGACAAAACAAACGACCACCACCAATCATCACATCAGCACACACACATCATCGTCATCACTCGAGAAAATACAGCCATGAACCGCTTAGTCCTCTCGCAGCATCGTCCCCACGGCCGGGAAGTGTTACTAGCCGTCTTAATAGATTCGAAATTCTGCTAGATGAGTTTTGTTCAGAGTTTGAGGCTTCCGATGATGATTCGTCGAGCAGTCAACGAAGCGGAAGCGGTCCACAATTCTCGCTTCATATTGACACAAGAACTCCACATCACTCGCAAATCCATAAATCTAGAGCGGTGAGCCCTGTCAACGTTCTTCGCGAACTGGGCCAAGCTCCTACATCTCCACGATCGATACGGCGAAGTATAACTGGCTCAGGACAACTGCAATCACCCGGATGTCTAAAATTGTCGCTTAGCGCTGCGCTGGATCAGGCTCTGGCCAATAAAGATTCTGAAAATAGACCACCACAGCAGCGGACTTTGCGCCATCATCGCAAACGATATCTCTCTGATCGTCGTATTTTGCCTGTTGCGCCAGCAAAGCCGCTTACACCACGGAGACCATCAGAAGCCTATTCAGAGGCTTATTATCATAGACGAGAGTTCTCTCAAGACAGTCAAGATGATTACAGCTACTATGGCCATCGACGAAATAATTCTTCTTTACAATTTATAATCGAGCCAGTAGACGAAAAGAACCAGTCTATCAGTGCTATCCTCGAGTCTTGCGACGCAGACAAAGTTGATCTTTCCGAACAACCTGAGCTTTCACCTGATCTGGAGTACCCAGCTCCTGGAGAGCTAACTGAGCCATATCAACGGTTCATTCAACATCAACCACAGCACTCCCTTGAAGAGCAGCGACAAGCGTTGTTGCATAAATATAATTTCACATCTGACGAAGAATTTTATCGAGATCTTCGTCTTCCTGTTCCAAATCGTGGAATTACAGAACCGATTCATCGGATAAAGTCCACAGAGTTTGGATCTCCTGAGCGGGTATTATCCCGTACTTTGCGTCCGGGCAAGTCGATGCCGGCGTTGAACAGGAAAATCTCGACACTGTCGTTGTTATCTAAGGGTAACGGGGTGAGTCCACCGTCTGTAAGCATAACCATTCCTTCGGTGTCGCTTGCAAAGTCAGGAGACGGATTGACGGATGCGCCGACGACTGCGCTACTGTGTAAACCACCGCTCGAAGCGATCGAGAAATCTCGCTCAATCTCGACCGCAATGCTCAAATCGGCAAAGAAGCAGAACACACCGCCTGTACAACCGAGTCGTGTTGCGTCAAACTCGTTGCGTGCGATTGTTGCAGGAAATGCGGGTGCTGCAGGTGGCTCACCGCAGAAACGGGCGTTGAGGAATGTTTCGTCGTTTTTGTGGGATGCTATTTGGCGAGTTCCGACTGAAGATCGACATGAGAGACGTACCGGTCTTGCGCATGAGTATATTCAGCCAGAGCAAGCACCTGAATCTGCTGCTGAGCCTGAGGAGAGTGATCCTGCAGTTTTAGAGGGACCTGATCCGGAATTTACTGAGCCTGAGAGCGATGAGTCAGCGACAGTTCAACGTAATGAGATTGAAGCCGAGTCTACAACTGCTCATGAACGCAGCGAAAGCAAAAGCACAAGCTATGAATCTTTAACTGATATTATCATTGAAGATTGTGAACAACTTGTTGCTGAGAGTGCTGTACAGGAGCTTTGTGATGCGGAGGTTAAGTTACCGGCTGAAGAGATTCATGAGGAGGTTGCACAAGATGAAGTGTTACTGGTTGCCGATATTGCTGATGCTCATGAGGAGTGTGGCACTCTTGAAGTGTTTAAGACCAGGAAACATATCGAAGCAGAACCTGATATCTGTGCCGCATCCGACTTCTCTCATAGATCCTCGTCCTCTGACGCCGATAGTCATGTAGACTCGACTGTTGACAAGACTACCACGACCGACATCACCGAGCCAGAATCTGAACCTTCAGGACCGGTGCCGGATAGAAGTCGTCCATTGTTGACGAAACGAGCGTCATGGATGCTCTTTCCGCTTGGCCCAGCATCTCCATCGCTCGAATCTCCCACTGAGAGCTTGCACTCTGCTTCTGAAAGCAAATCGACTTTCTTTGGATGGCGGAATCCATTTAAGAAACAAATGAATTATGGCGAAGATTACATTTCATTCCCTTCTTTTGGCGGCAGCGCAAACAGCAGTTATCGCAGCTCGCGCGGCGTCGATATCAATAATCCGAATCGAACAAGCCTACATGACGACATCGAGAGCAAGATATACCGGGTGTCGCCAAATGCAAATGCTGAATTCGCGAAAGCATCTAGCATGCCTCGGTTTGATATCGGTGCATGGTCGCACTTAGGCGGTCTCGCAAACACCGCTCTCTCCGCTAACAAGATGTGTAACCCGTATTCAATCATAGACGAGATAAACACATATCGCAATCAAGTTGATATTTCACGAGCCGGATATACGCAAAACGCGGCAAAGTATGTCGGTGAAGTCGAGTGTACTACAATTGATGAGGCTGCATTAAGGGATGCTTTAGATAGCTCTGCATTTTTGTATTCGTGAAGTTTTCAATTTCTTTTTAGTTTGTTGGCATTTATATTTTCGACATTTCATTGCTCATATGCATTTTGGTTCTTTTTGGTAGTTTTGTTTTTTTTTGTCTTTGTGTTCAGCAACTAGGTGTAGTTAGTATTTTTTTGGTTCAAGAGATTTCTCGTGTTTATTTTCTTTCTTACGATGTGATGGTGCTTTTTTATTTCTAACGATGTTTACGATATATTTTAGCTCTTTCCTTCTAACGATGGTGTGTTTTTCTTCTTTTTTCAAGTGTTGCGGTTGTTGCTAGTGCTATACCTGGTTGCTATTTTCTCTTTATGCATGCATCTTATCAATCTCTGTATGGATTGTGTGTTAAAGGGTGGCTTTTAATATCTTCTTTCTTACTCCTCTTTTAGATCCTTTTAAAAGCAAACTTTTACTTTCCTGATATTCTTCTATTCTGTTAATTGTAACAATGGTAACTACCCCCGATAACCAAACATATAGTAAAACGTACACCCAACTCTGTCTCCCTCAATAACTCACACGGAACGAAAACCCTCAACAAATCATGCACTAACACACATCTTTTTGTTTTAAGATTTCTCATTATCGAGATCAGCCATATTCGAGAAATATCCAGGAGCTTGCTCATAAGTCCGTCGAGGTCCTTTCACAGGCGCAATTCGACTCGCAATAGCTTCGCTGTAAGTCGGTAACTGCGCTGATCCAGGATGCCCTTCAGAATCAGCAGCAGCAGAAGGTTGTTGCTGGGATGGAGGTTTCGGCGGGCCGTAGTCTGGTATGTCGCCGTTATTATAGATATCTTGACCGTGAGAGGCCGGTTGTGCGGTGGCTAGATGATATGGATTTGATTGAGCGGAGGATATAGCTTGGAGGAGGGCTTGTGGCGGCTCGATGCCTGACCAGACTTGGACAGGGAAGCCGAGTCCAATCATCTAATACGAGTTAACATAGCTTCTGAAACACAAGAGAAAAAGTAGATACCTCACGAGCGCCTTTTGATCCGTGCGATAACTCGGCCACAATCTCAAGCGCATACGTCCGTTCAACATTACAAGTCTTAAACGCAGGCGGCACAGTATTTGGCAACACCAAACTATTAGACCATCGTCGCGTAAACTCAGCTTCAAACACGCCCGGTCGCGGATTCATCATCGCGCCAATTGAAAGAGCGAGATCTTTCATGTAAAGCACTGTAAGTGAAACAGCGTTGTCTTGCGTGTATACATCAACGCGACTAGTAGTCGTTGCAATCAAGTTCACTGCTAAAGTGTGAATGAAGATCTCGCCTTCGATTGCCGATTGACTGGTTATAAAAAGCCCTAAATCGATAGTCTGCGTCGGAACCACGATTCTCGGCTCAGGAATTCGGGCTTCAAAGTAAAACTGCGGTCCAGGCTGGTGAATTATACCTCCAGCTGAAGACTTTATAGAGCCAGTAAAGGAAGAGAAGAAGGCTTTCTTTCCCCTTGTTAATCCTTGGCGACCCGACACGGGTGTGTACGCAAACCGATGCTTGCGTCGGGCGAAGAATAATTGATTTCCTGGCTCAATAGGCGGATGGGGAGGGTCGATAGGGAGAAAAATAAAGGGATTGTATTCGCGCATGTTCAATTTGTAAAACGCGGATTTCTTGACTGTTACTTTGAAGAAATATCTAAAACCTGTTAGCATGAGTAGATGCAAGAGCAGCACAGAACGCACTTGATTGTTGCAAACTCAGAGTCGGAGCAAGACGGCGGTAGAGTAGAGATTACATGTCGTTGATGATCACTTCCGCCAATTTCGGAAATTACATTCATGATTCCGGTCTTTCTCTGGCAGTCATTGTTGATTGGTATACGAAACTCGAATGGATATTGATAACGACCGGGAGCGAGAGTAAAATTGTCTTTGCTAGACTCGCTTATATCAAGATTGCGGACTGCTAGGGGAGGGAACAGTGTCTGGGTGACGTAGAGCAACTATGATACGTATTAGAAGTGGATTCTGGGTACATGAGATATCAGGGTACCTTATGGCTTTCGCTGACGCTCCGCTTGCTCTTATCGTTCTTTCTATTCGGATGCTTTGCGACTTGGAATTCAGACTTTGATATACCTAGATGGTTTGCATTAGCATCTACACTTATAAAGTCACGAATCAAAGACGCAATATTATACCCTCCATCTTGATCTGGATGTTTGCAATGGACTCCTCCGAACTCAAGACCAAGACAACATTTCCGGATACAACATCAAGATTAGTGAGAGTCTCGCTCGTTCGTTTATCGACTGTTGAGAGTAGTTATTAGTATTCAGGTCGTCTGAGAGATTTGAATAAAAAGAGCATAGAGTACTTACGCACTATCTGTACGCTGTTTGGCATATTGAAGCGTTATGTAGCTGTCCCAGTCTATACCAGTATCTATCCAAACTATAAGCTATAACACAACTCTGGTAATTCCTGTATAGAAGGATGATTGCGGAGTGTTGATATTGTTTACAGTGTTTATAGATTAGGGCCGACCCGCAGTCAGGATGACGTTGCTCTGCTGCGGCGCTGTCGCTGCGGTTCGCCTTTTCTTACTCTGGTTTACGCAGCTTGCATGGTCAGCATGGTATTAGTAGCAATATCTATATGGATTAGAGATTAAAGACTACAATATATGAATGGCGAGCAGATAATAGAAAGAGAAGGAAAAGACACAGGCTGAAGGTTGTAAGGGCTAAATACAAACTCGGACCTCATGCAGCATACTCTTACTACAGAACTAGAGTGTTATAGTACAGATAATAGTACTACAGCACTGAAGCACACTAGGCATTCTAATAATGAAATCTAATCCGATTAGAAAGACCCCCAATGAGACAAAGTCATGATAAACAATTACACATGTTTAGGACAAAGTCATGATAAACAATTACACATGTTTAGAACATAATAGATACAAGATTTTTTTGGACACTCAAACAAAGCCGCAACAAATAGAAACCAAACACTTTTATGAGGCCTAAACCTAGTTCGACGTCCGCTTGGCCTGTCTCTTGCCGGTTCCGCGAACCTTCTTGTCGCCTGAGATGAGGGTTAGTAGAGAGTATAAATTTCGGAGGATAGTGCAAAAATGACATACGGTTCTTCTTCTGCTTTCTCTGTTGTCTGCTTGCCTTCTCGACCTTGGTGGCCTGGCCAATTCTGACGAGACGGTAGGCAGGCTCAAACTTCTTCAAGTCCTCGGCAGAGTCATAGACGAGGGCGAAGCCGGTGGACTTGCCACCACCGAACTGGGTGCGGAAGCCAAAGACAGAAACGGCGTCCTTCTCGGACTTGTAAAGAGTGGCAAGACGCTCACGGAGCTCGTCCTTAGAGACGTTGGCGCGAGTGGGGTGGAGGACGTCGACGACCATCTGGCGACGAGCCAGGAGGGCGTTTCTGAGGAACCTGATTCGAGGGTTAGCATGGAACGATTAGATCGAAGCATTTGCGATCCCCGGCTGCAATAGCACTAGCAATGACAATAGAACATGCTGAATGAACTGTGAAGTAGCTGGTGGATGTATTGAGATGGTATTGAGACGGGTGATCGCAGGTGTTTGATATCTTACTTTCTTGTGCGGATGGTGACGGAGTCGCTCTGCATTGAAACCAATGGTTAATAAACAGTTTTGAATAAATAAATTAAATAACAGCACAATAATTATACTGCTTAAATCAATAAAAGCATACCATTTTGACGATGATGTGAAGAGACCGAAATGGACAGTTGTTGTTCTTGCGTCGACACAGACAAAGGCTTCAATTCACACGACCTCGAATTGGTGGTGGAGTAGCGTTGGAGAGAGAAGCAGTCACAGTTTAGTATTGTAGGGTTATGCCCTAGAGTAAGAATGCATGACGCTGTATATTTGTAATATATGAGTAATAAGCACGTGACTAGGGCAAGGCTGGGACCTGGTTGTTGGAATAGACTAGGAATAGGACTGTGTGTATTTATTGTGGTTTGTTCAGTGTTTTTTGAGGTTAGCAATAGTGTAGACAGCAAGGCACATTACGAGAAGTCCGAATCCGAGTCGAGCTGTTATCGCTGAGTAATACGATAAACCGTCAAAGGCTGATACAGGCAGTAGAAGTCAAGCGAGCACGAGAAAGCCGATGCCGATTACGAGTTATTTGTAGTGAGGATGCGGAGATCTTATTACTGTATCATACTGTATAATGTTGAGATGTTGTATTGATAGTGATGAGTGTAGAATAAAACATTACTATATTGTACTGTATATAATACACTATAACACACTATATTACAATATTTGAATATAGCGCCATTACTATACACACTACACAATAACAATAACATAACACTACGCGTACGCGTAAACAGTGGCAGTGGCATAACAGTACAAAATCCACTCTTCGGTACTCAGTTTACGCAGACTCAACAGTCTGAAAGCTGCTGTTCGCAGTGACTCTGAGCACGCTTCGGACCCTCGTTTTTCCGTGTACTTAGTATATATAAGAGCTGCTGTCAACACAGCGTTGGAATTGGCCATTATTATTACATATTATTATATATTACTGTAATATCTACCATAATTTTTAATTGTAATTTCTATATATTTCCTAATAGACACACCACATGCACAAATACATCCACTCTCGAATTTGATTTTCGTACCTCCGCCGCACACTAACCCCTTCTAGTAACGCCTGAACTCCATTTTCAGCTCATCGCCGCCTCGAAATCAGTCCGCGTTGTATATAAACCGTCCACCCTTTCTCCTTCTTCATTCTTGTTTCTTCTCCTTCGTTCAGCATCTACATCTTCTGCAGTTATTGTTGTTCTTTTTTCTTTTAGTCAATTAACAAATATGTCTGCTCGTCCTGCGAACGTCGGCATCAAAGCCATCGAAATTTACTTTCCTAACCAGGTGCGTGTGTCTCGATATCTGGATAATATCCCCTGTTCAACCTGCTAACTGCTGTGTTAATAGTGCGTTGAGCAAGCTGAGCTCGAAAAGTTTGATGGCGTTTCTGCCGGTAAATATACCATCGGTCTTGGTCAGACCAAGATGGCCTTCCCCGACGACCGCGAGGGTGAGTTCTACAAAAACTCTCAAGCTATCATCAACTAACAGCTCCAGACATCTACTCCATGACACTCACCGTGCTCTCATCGCTCATCAAGAAGTACAGCATCGACACCGCCAACATTGGCCGTCTCGAGGTTGGTACCGAGACCCTGCTAGATAAGTCCAAGTCCGTCAAGTCTGTGCTCATGCAGCTCTTTGGCGACAATGCCGACATCGAGGGCATCGACACCGTCAATGCCTGCTATGGTGGTACCAACGCCCTCTTCAACTCTGTCAACTGGATCGAGTCTTCTTCCTGGGACGGTCGCGACGCCATCGTCGTCGCTGGTGACATCGCCCTCTACGCAAAGGGCGCCGCCAGACCCACCGGTGGCGCCGGCGCTGTTGCCATGCTCATTGGCCCCGACGCCCCGATTGTGCTCGACCCTGTCCACGGAAGCTTCATGCAGCATGCCTATGATTTTTACAAACCTGACTTCACCAGCGAGTACCCTGTTGTCGACGGCCACTTCTCTCTCACCTGCTACACACGTGCGCTTGACAGTGCCTACCAAACATACACAAAGAAAGCGCAGAAGAAGACTCTCTCGCAGCTCAATGGACACATTCCCACCGGCATTGACCGTTTCTCGTACGGTGTCTTCCACTCCCCCACTTGCAAACTCGTGACCAAGTCGTACGCGCGCCTGCTCTACAACGACTACCTCATGGACCCCGAGTCCTTTGGCTACGATGTTCCTGAGGAGATCAAGACCGTTGAGTACGAAGCCTCGTTGACCGACAAGGGAGTTGAGAAGTTTTTCCTTGGCCTTGCAAAGAAGCTCATTGCCGAGCGTCTCATGCCCGCCATGACCGGCCCTACTATGCTCGGAAATATGTACACCGCCAGTGTCTACTCCTCGCTCGTGTCGCTGCTTTCTAATGTCGAGCCTGAGAAGCTGCTGAACACCCGCGTTGCCGCTTTCTCGTACGGATCCGGTCTTGCCTCGTCTTTCTACTCTTTCGTCGTCCGCGGAGATACTACTGAAATCCGCGAGAAGCTCAACTTTTTACAGCGCCTCAAGGACCGCAAGACCCTCACACCCGAGGACTACGAAAAATACATTGAGCTTCGCGAGAAGGCCCATTTGCAAAAGGACTACACTCCCGAAGGCAAGCTTGACGATATTTTGCCGGGTACTTATTACCTGACCAAGATTGACAGCAAGTACCGTCGCGAGTATGCCATTAAGGAGTAGGCGATAGAACTGGTTTTTTAGCATGTGCATTTGAATCTGTATTAATATCTTTAATGTGTAAACGTGTGAGTGCTGAGAGTTTGCTGGGCGGGAAAGGCTGAGTTATGGTGTTTCTGTGGTTTTGTATTTGTATATATTTAATAGATGCATTATTATCCTTATGAACGAAGAGACGTAGTAGTTACATACATACACTTGAGATACTATGCGCTGATATCGTTCGATAGAGATCAATCCCTCCATTTCCCCCGTTTCGTAGAGGATGTAGCAGCTTCAGCCATTCGTTTCCGATTCGTATTTTTCCTCCAGATTGACGATAATTTACTAACACTCTGGCTAAAATCGACATGAATCCTCGCGTCGTCGATTAACGCTCCTTGCATTTTCATGTACGCGTTTTCGCAATCTTTGCTATTTTCAAACTCGATGAAGCCGTATTGTAAACTTTTCATCGTTTTCGGATCTTTTATGATTTCGCAGGAGAGGATTTTCCCGTTTTGCGAGAAAAAAGTGCGGAGGTCGTCGTCTTCGGTGATTGGGTTCAGTTTACAGATGAATAGCACGTTTTCGGGAGGTTTGACTTCTGCGAAGGGTAAATCGCCGAGGATCTCGAGAGTGAGAGCTTGTGAGCGAGCGTCGCGTTCCCGGCGTTCACGAGCTTGTTTGTCTTCTTCTGTTTCGTCGGGATCGTCGGGGTTGGAGTGGAGGGAGTCGGAGTCGGAGTCGACGAGGATGTTGCGTTCAAGATCTCGAATTTCGGAAGGAAGACCGCGTGTATTCCCTTTTGCTCGCGTCTCTTGAACAACCCGTGTATCCTGACCTCGAGAGGGAACCCGAATATCACGACGAGAGTATTCAGAACCTCGTCGCGAAGATGTTGAGGAGTGTTTATCGATCCGAGAACTACCACTTGAATCAGTGCGATGTCTTCGTTCACGATCTCTATCCCGGTCATCTCTATCCCGTCTTGATCCTGAATCAGTACGGCGTTTGTCAGTTGGCGAATGATAACTCCGGTGATGATGATGATGATGATGGTGTCTGCTTCGTTCGTCGGATCTTCGTTCATCAGATCTCCTTTCATCAGACATCCTACTCCCACCAGATCCATGCCGATATCCACTACTCCTCCTACCATCCCGCTCATCTTCACGTACCCGCCTAGATCTCTCCTCGTCCCGTCGCTCTATCGACGATCTGCGCCGTGGTGAACTCATTCTCTTCGTCTGTGCTGATTACTGCTCCTTGGCTGTGGTGTACTGGAACAACAAAATAACAAAATAGAGCCTCACGGTACACGTGATAAACACGTGACCTTTCTTAGACTGAAAACTTTGAAGTCGAGAGAGGATTTAACCCACAAATAACTTGGAAATATAATTGTGCTTTTGTTAAAGGAAAGCTCAATTAGATTAGAAAGTGTGTGTGTATTTAGAAAAAATCAGAATTGAGAATTGAGAATGGTTCGTTCGGTTAATGTTGCTATTGTTGGTAAGTCTTAATGCCATATCCAGATATCGTGAAATAGTTAGATTTTGACGAAGATAGGCGCCGGATTGGTTGGCTCAGCGTTTGTGAATCAGCTTCAATCGCTGCGTTCTCAGGCAATCACATACAACGTGATCTTAATCGCCCGTTCAACCAAAGCTCTCGTTTCGAAATCCTACGCGCCATTATCGCTCGCAACATGGCAAAAAGACCTTGCTGCCACGTCCGCTGCGTCGGGTCTGTCGCCTGGTGATTTGGCGGCGTATTTGGAAAAGAGTCCGTTGCCGGTGATTTTGGTTGATAATACTTCGTCGGACGCGTTGGCGAAAGTGTACCCGTTGTTTCTCGCGCAGGGTGTGTCGATCGCAACGCCAAACAAGAAAGCATTCTCGTCTGAACTGGGACTGTGGAACGCTTTATTCGGCGCAGCTGCGAATTTTGCTGAAAACCCGGCTGGAAAGGGATTCCTCTATCATGAAGCTACCGTTGGTGCGGGATTGCCAGTTATCTCGACTATCAAGGATTTGATTGCGACTGGCGATGAGGTCGTAAAGGTCGAGGGTATCGTCTCGGGAACTCTATCCTACATCTTCAACGAATTCTCAACTCTCGACTCCACTGCATCTCCCGTGAAGTTCTCGGATGTCGTGAACAAAGCCAAGGAGTTAGGATACACCGAACCAGACCCACGCGAAGACCTAAACGGCCTCGATGTCGCCAGAAAACTCACCATCCTCGCCAGATTATCCGGCCTAGACGTCCAATCCGCGACTTCGTTCCCGGTGCAATCACTCATCCCAAAACCCCTTGAAGAGATCGAAGCAGTTGCAGAATTTATGCAGAAATTGCCAGATTACGATGATAAGATGGAGAAATCTAGAGCTGCTGCGGCAGAGGAAGGAAAAGTTCTCAGATTTGTCGGAAAGATCGATCTTAGCGGAGACTCGGCACAAAAAGTTAAAGTCGGCATTGAAAAGTGCGCTCAACACCTTTTTTATGTATTACTATAGATATGTGAAGGACAGAGTTAACATTCCTTTGTTAGGTACGACGCAGCGCACCCATTCGCGTCCCTCAAGGGCTCCGATAACGTTATCGCCTTCTACACAAAACGTTACGGCAGCAATCCGCTCATTATCCAAGGCGCAGGGTATGTCTTTTTTTGCCCTCTAAGTGTGAATGAATGCTAATTGTGTGTATAGCGCCGGCTCTGAAGTTACGGCGATGGGAGTTTTGGGCGATGTCCTTAAAATCGCTGAACGTGTCGCCAAGTGACTCCCTCTTGACTCGTCATATGAGAATATGATGATACAAAGTGAATTGTAAAATTTTGATTTAAAAGGAAATGCTCGAATGCACTCTCGAATACAGAATTGGCATATATAGTAAGATAATTTAATGTTAATTATCCTCTTGGCAGTTCCTGTTTAAAATCGGCAAAACGGTAAAACGAGAAATGAGAATCAAGGAATCGAAACATACTTATGAATTATTCACATAGTTGCTGCTGTTTCAAAACATGAAAGTTGGGATACTGAGAATTGATGTTCATTATCTCCTCTCGACACTCCATATCTCAAGACTTGAAATGCACTTGTACATTATCCACGAAGCTCTCTTACAGATACGCATAAAAATATAAGATAATCAAATCCACACATCGCCAGTATCCTACTACCAGTTCTAATACATTCGAAACAACCCAAAATGCCATGATTCCCATTCTCGAACCTATGACAAACGCAGAATTCTGAATACGTTATCGATTACCTGTGGTGTAAACTCGTGTGAGATCATGGCATCAGATGACTAGGAATGTATAAATTCACCTAGAGTTTAAATTCGATTGTATTAATTCGATTGTATTAATTACAGGCATAGTATATCATACTTCTAAAAATCCATATCGTGAATGAATCACGAACTACATCAATAGATAGTTATTTATTTATTTATTTCTTAATTTATCAAAAGTATAAAAAAATCTTATCATAATGCAAATAAATCAAAGTAATCAGATACTACCAAGTGCCATCTGAACACATCGACAACGACAAGACGAAAAAAGCAGCCCAGCTATTCTCTCGTCTCACTCAGTCTACAACCAAGAACGAATTATGCACTAGTCTAGAATCAATTAATCCCAGCTCTCAAGACGCATGGTTCCCTTCTCCTGCAAGTTAATATGCATCTTAAACGCATCCTTCAAAATATGCGGCTCATGCATCGATCCGGTCTTAATCGCGAGCGACTCGGCGCGGTCAAGGTAGTCAGTCAAGATAGGCTTATAGACCGGGTGCACGGTCTTGTCGATCATGACGCGGGCGCGTTCACGGGGCGCGAGGCCACGAAGATCGGCGAGACCTTGCTCGGTGACGACGACGTCGAGGTCGTGTTCGGTTTGGTCGATGTGGGTAGCGAAGGGCACGATGCACGAAAGTCCATGAGGATCAGTCTTTGACGGACGCGAGGAAGGAGTGTGCATGACGGAGAGCTTCGCGTTTCTCAAGAAATCAGCAGAACCGCCGAGTCCGTTGAGCATGCGCGAACCCATGACATTGGTCGAGTTTGCGTGAGCGTAGATGTCGACTTCGACAGGGGTGTTCATGGCGATGACACCGAGACGACGGATGATTTCGGGCGAGTTGGAGATTTGCTGCGAACGAAGCATGAGCTTCTTGGAGTACTCGTCCCAGTTCTTGAAGAAACGCTCGAATCCGTCGGGGGAAAGACGGATGGAGGTAGCGGTAGCAAAGTCCAAGTTACCAGAGTCGAAGAAGTCGAGGAAAGAGTCCTGCAAGACTTCAGTCCAGACGGTAAGGTTCTTGAACGAAGCCTCGGCGAGACCCTCGACGACGGCATTGGCGATGTTACCAATACCGGACTGGAGAGGGTGCAAGTTAGCGGGCATGCGTCCCATCTTGACCTCGTGCTCGAGGAACTCGACGAGATGACTGGCAATGGCCTTGGAGACGTCGTCGGCGGGGGAGTTGGGGCCAACGAGCTCGTTGTAGTCGGACTCGACGACACCGACGACCTTGTCAAAGTCGAGGGTGGCGTAGGGGAGACCATTGGGTTGCCAGGCGTTCTCGACCATGAAGGGCTTGCGGTAGGGTGGGTGTTCGGGGACCATGATGTCGTGGAGACCTTCGAAGGAGGGCATGGTGGTGTTAACCTCGATGATGATTTTCTCGGCCATCATAAGAAGCTCAGGAGTAGCACCGACGGAGGCACCGGGGATGATACCACCGTCCTCGGTGATGGCGGTTGCCTCGACGATGGCGACGTCGATGGTGGGCTTCTCTTTCTTGAGGGTGTAGTATCCGTAGGTGAGGTCCTGGGGCCACATGGACAAGTGCTTGTCAAAGAACTTCATGTGGCCTTTGTTGATGGAGCCGGAGATGCGCTTGCCGACCTGATGGGGAGATCTGCTCTCAATCATGTCGAGCTCTGCCCATTTTCCTTCAATGGGATCGGGGCAGGATGCGCCAACGAAGAGGTTGAAGCGGAGCTGGCCCTGGAGGCCTTCCTTCTCGACGTATTCTTGAAGGGCCTATTAGACAGTTAGTATGATAACTATGCAATTGAATTGAATAAGAGCGTACAATAGGAACAGCCTTGGGTCCACCGACACCGGTGAAGCCAGACATGCCAAGGTAGTCGCCAGTCTTGAAGACGGGGATGAGGTCCTCGGCCTTGCAGAGTTTTGTGAGGAAGCGCGGGTCGCGGACACGCGACTTGAGGATTGCCGACATGATGAGTTAGATCGATTGAGGAGGAGGAAGAGAAGAGTTGAGAGGAGAAGTTGAAGGAGTGCTTGGAGAAGAAGAAAGAGAAGAGAGAGTACGGGGGACGAGCACGATTGGCTGTTGAGGAGGAAGCTGAGCAGGAAGAGTCGGCAGATTGGGTTTGCTCGGATGGAAGACGGACACGTGATACTCCACACTTCAGCAGCTATTAGAGATGAATAGTAGATAAAGTAGAATGATAGAATAGAATAGTATGGTATAGAATTATTACAGTACTATTATAATAAACACAGAATACATAGAACACGAAGGCAAAAGTACAGGTACAAACCCCCCCTGAGCAGCGGAAGCGCAGCGCGGGGCCCCCGCGCTGCTTCGGCGCTTCCCAGTTTGTCGAGTGCGAAACGGCAGCCACTCGGACCAAAGAGAGCGTCGGCGGACAGGCGGAGATATAATTGGAGATGCGTTATTGGTGTGTTAGTAGAGTGTGGGGAATAGTAGTTGTAGTTATTGTTGGAGTGTAGGTGTTGTAGTGTAGTTTGTAGCAGTAGCAGTGAAGTAATAGTAATAGTTGTAAGAAGACGTTGCTTCACAGAATTGAAGACATTCAATGTTTACAAACTGCTTTGTTGACACGTACTTTTGAGAACTTTCACTCATTTTGACTCCGCAATTCCGCCGATCATCTGTTGTTGTTGTTATTGCATTCCTGGATTAGTTGGTTGGGGGGGGGGGGGGATTATCTTGCAGGTGTATAGATACTTGTACTGCTTATTCTGCTTTTACTGCTGTTATTTCTAGCATAAAACAGTACAGTATAATAGTATAGTAAAGTACAGAGTATATTCTGGCTAAATGCGCGAGCTCTTCTTCCGCCGCTGCTCCGGATCTGCTGAGCTGACGCTGCGCTGTGCTGTGCTGTGCTGCTGTTGCTGCTGTTGCTGCTGTTGCTGCTGATGGCTGATAAGATGAAAGATTCGGATGTGATTTGTTCCGGTGGATCAGTTAATGTTAATCAGACATTTCTTGACTGCTGTTATTACTGAGCTGTTCGTGACTGTGCTGTTTGAATGTTGTTGTGTTTGCTTGTTCTGGTATTATACCTCGTGGGGACTGATTACTGTTCCTAGTGCAGAAATCGCAGATGTAAGGCATGAGTACTATTATGTATTCTATTTTACTATTATATTACTATTCTACTATACTATAATAGAGCAGTATAACATTATAGTCAGAATGGAATAGTAGAATGGTAGCATAGCATAATAGTAGATGTATAGCACGAACTGGAGCGGACGAGCGGGACGTTATGAACTGATTATCGACTGAGCAGGAAGTACTGAACAGTAGCATGATCGATGCAAGTTCCTTTTATATTATTGTATTATAGTAGCATAATTAATAGTTGTATAGAATAATAATAGAATAGCAGAAG
The DNA here is from genome assembly GCA_030572775.1 of [Lipomyces] yamanashiensis. Taxonomy (NCBI): domain Eukaryota; kingdom Fungi; phylum Ascomycota; class Lipomycetes; order Lipomycetales; family Lipomycetaceae; genus Myxozyma; species [Lipomyces] yamanashiensis. The sequence goes on from JAJMBS010000036.1 coordinate 33,540, forward strand.
AATATATTCATCGAGTTGTTAGTAAGAAGTCTGTAATCTGGGGAGTCAGTCGGACCATGGTCGGATACTATACTATAGTAAAAAGTATTATAGAGCAGTCATTAGATACATACTGTACTTTACTATTCTATACTTTACTATTCTACTATTATTCTACTATTATTCTACTACATATCTACTAACTATTCTATAATACTTCGTACCATACTATATCGTCCAGTCACACAATTCTGATTACGCGCAGGTGATCGGAGCTCGGCCGGGGAAGCGCTGACATTTAACGGGATTTGTACCGCCATCTTTCCGACGACGACACTCTGTATTGTACGTTTTACAGTGTCAATACTGCTGTTTATTGCTAATTAGAATGACATATGATTATGAATATTTTGATGTACAAAAGTAGTCTATCTTCCGGATACTCTCCGAGGCTATATTGGTGACATCAGCACCCATAGTAAGAGTGCCAGTTGCCCGTGTTTAGCTTTCCAGTATACGTCCACTGCCGGCGCCGAGGGCGGCGTCTCCCAAGCAAAGCGTTGAGATGCCGGCCAAAATATAGCAGGCTTTGTTTAGTGTTTTGGCTTCCCCGGCCTGATTTAGCCCGCCTGCTGCTCTTTTTCACTTCTCCACTGCTCAGTCTGTGTTTGATACGTTTATTGTCATAATATCTTGTTTATTATTCTGTTGCTATCTTGTTTTATATATCAACAAAACAGATCAAACGTATCTGATAAGAGGTTCTTCTCTGCTTCTTCCCCGCTTTATTCATTAACAGCTTACCGACACCCGATCTGTATGTATGTATTCTATTCTGCTTTTTTACTACTATATTCTAGTACTATAATACTACAGTATTGAGTATAGTAGTGTATTATACTACTATACTACTATAATACAGTATTATAGTATACAACAGTGCATGTGTATTGTGTATTGTATTGTATTGTATTGTATTATGTGTGTGTGTGTATGATGTGGTTGCGTGACCTTACTATACTCCATCCACGAGTACTCTACACACTACACTACTCTATACACTCCACACACACACAATACCACACTAAGCTCATCTTTGCACTTTCATACTAACGCACACTCTTAGAAAATGACATCCGTCGAACGACGTCCGCCGCCCTTCTTCGCCTCCTCCTCGCGCCAGGCATTCGCCTCCCCATCCCCCCTAGCCCGCGACCTCTTCCCCTCCGTTTCCGCCTCTGCTACACCCATCCCCGCCCGGAGGCAGCCCCGTTCACCCCTCAACGCTTTTCCGGCCTCTCTGCGCTCTCGCCGCGACGACTACTTTGACGATGACGATCTCGACGAGACCACCCTCCATGCCGCAGCTGACTTTGACGATGCTAACGCCCTCGCTGATCACTGGCTCTCCGAACTAGAGTCCTTCGAGGGCTCCCTCGAGGCTCTCACTTCCTCTTCCACCTCGTCTGCCTCATCTGCCTCGTCTGCAGCATCCTCCTCCTCCTCATCAGACCAGACCTCTGCTTCCTTCAAATCCGAGCTCAACGCCATCGAGAACTGGTTCTCCTGCGTTTTGACCGAATCGGAGCGCACTGCCACCCTCTATGCCCTCCTCCAGCACACTAACCAGGTCCAGATCCGCTTTTTCATCTCTGTTTTGCGCCAAATGGAGCGCAAACGCATCGATCCCGCAGTCGCTCGCGTCGCGCTCGACCACGAACGTCGTAAACACCTCGATCCCGAAGAGGACTCTCATCCCGTGCCGTACTCTGACCGCGCTATCTCTCCTATCGGATCTGAGAAATCTGCCAGCAGACCACCCTCAGTCGATCTCGAGAGACCTGTTCCTCAGCTGCCCCAGCCGCAGTCAAAGTTCCCTTTCTCCTCCCCCGTCGCAAACAACTGGGCTAGCATGATCAACACTCCTCACTCTCCCGTGCCTTTTTCCACCCCTCAGCAGCAACAGCAGCAGCAGCAGCAGCAGTCGTTTGCTAACGCTGAAATCGTCGCAAACGCAACTGCTCTCAAGCTCGCTGCCCTCTCGACCGTCAACTCGCGTCTGCAGCTCGACTGTGATTCCCGCAAACTCAAGCGACGCACTAACCTCGACGTCTCGCCGTTTCAGTCGCCCTCGCCATTCGAATCTGCTGAGCAGCCTTCGTTTGTCAACTACCACCCGCAGCCCTTCATGTCGCCCTCGCCCGCAGCCATGTCCTCGCCTTTTAGTGCGGCCGCCATCAGAACCCGCCGCGCTGGCAAATTCGAGTCTTCGAACCTCGCCCAGGCGACACCGCTCTTCAGCAGCCCTCTTGCGCGTCCGTCACCGCAACCCCAGCCAACGCCGCACACTCCAGCTAAACAGCCTCTGCCCCAGCAACAGCAGCAGCAGGCTCAGCAGCAGGGATTTCCTGGTCTGACTCCGTTCACGTACGGTCTTAGCAACGCTGCTGCTGCTGCCTCGCCGTTTTCAGAGTGGTATAACTCGTCGATGTCGTCGCCTATTGGTGCTGTCAGCTTTGCCTCAGGCGAGACGCAGAACTCTGAGCAGCAACAGAAACGATCCAACGAGCGACAGGCTGAGCAAAAACAGCGCCAGCGATCCTCCGCCTCTCCCGCGCCTTCAACCACAAGCATGACCTCTTCGACCTCTTCCTCGCAAGACCAATCTACTCCGCGCAAACCTGCCCAGGCCGCTGCTGACACCACTCCCAAAGAAGCAGCGCCAACTGTCCCCGACGACGCGCTCTTGAACGATATTCCGGGCTGGCTCAGATCCTTGCGTCTACACAAGTACACCGAAAACCTGAAATCCCTTAAATGGCAAGACCTTGTCCGTCTTTCCGCTGATGAGCTTGACGCCAGAGGAGTCTCGGCTATGGGTGCGCGACGCAAGATGTTGAAAGTTTTCGAAGTTGTGCGGGACGCGAAAGCCGACGAACTTAAAGAGTACGACGAGAAGAATTAGAAAGAAAAAAATCGGACTGGATCCGGATTTTTGAATGTATGAGATACATATAGAATGACATAACGAAAGAGAAGTGTTGCGCCGGTTTGTCGCACTTTTTTGTGTTTATGTCGAGATATATAAGAACTCTGGTCAAGAGAGAGGGGATGATAGGATGAAAGATCGGGATTTTTTTTTTAAATATAGTCGGAGTTGCATTAGTATGTGAATTATATTATATTATTAGTATTTGTTTTGGTGTTTTTATATGTTTTTTGTGTGTATGCGTGTTGCGAGTTATGTCGGTGTTTTTCAGTGTTTTTGTTTTTGTGAAATTTGATATTTGGTTTGTTTGTGTGTATGTTTATTTCAAATCAAAAACTCTTATATATTATATTTTTATATTCTTACTAATCAAGTCTTAGAATTATCCATAGCTTGCTTTGAGGGTTGTCTCATAATGCGCATTGGAGTGCATTGTGGTAGTGTGGGGAAGACTGGGAGTGGGAGTAGGCGATGAGACTCTTATATTACCTAACTAGGTAAAGTGTAAATACCACTGACCGCCACTGGGAAAGGTCGACGAGTTGTTTTTTGTTGTATTTCCTTTTGTTTTCAGATGTATTATATTTTTTTATGTTTAATGAAGGTCGAGCTATTTGTAGAGGTTTTTATGGTGGCGGTTTTGATACGGAAGAGAGAGAAAGGAAAGAGAAAATATGGAAAGCTATTTTGAGAAATGAGAAGTAGGTTCGTCGTGTCTATGTGGTTTTTTTTGAGATTTTGGCGATAAGAGGGTTTGTGATGAGATGCCTTAGTTACAAGATATTGTGGTTGAAAAAGGGGAATTCGGGATTGACGAAAGAAATCTCTGCAAAAGTCACAACATCGTAGACGTAAAAGCCTTTGTACTTTGCGTTTTGAAAAGATCTTGCAAGGAGAAAAATACGGTACTAATGAAACTGAGCTCTATTCACTGACTAAGATCGCGTTATTGAGGATGTAGCGATTTCTGTATTTTGTGCGTTTAGAGGATTTCGCGAGGAAAGGAAATACGGCATGGTAAAACTATATTTCTATCTGAGAGATAAAACACGTAAAAATGCGGATGTCTTCTTCGTATATGTCTTTATATTTGAAATGGGGATTTTGAGAAGGATTTCGAGAAAAAAAAGAAATATTTGAAAGGGAGAAAGAAATGTGTAGCGAGTCAATCAGTCGGTTAGTGCCAGCTGGGTCGTAAGTACAGGTATTGATTTTTCAAGTCTATGAACATCATCATTTTCTGCGAGTATTTGGATATGTTTTTTGATATAGAGAAGAAGGCTGTCATATATCCCATTAAAAAAATTAGAAGCATTTACTGTGACTCAATATCAGAGAATGTGCGGTGACGATGAAAAATAGAATAAGAGTCAAGTACTAGACTCTGAAGAAGTAGGAGAGAAGAGGGATAATGAAGATGGAATTTTTAGATCTCGCGAAGTCTGCTATTTTCTGAAAATAAATTGACGCGTTTACGAAAAAAAATGAACACGTAATAATATTTGAGAGAATATTCAAAATCCTGTGAATCTCATCAAACAAGCAGAATCAAACTGCTGAATACCGGAAATCGAATTGGGGGGAGTAACGATAAAGACAGAATATTTATTTCTCTGGTTTAATAGTGATCCACAAGGCATTATTTTTCTTCCATAAAAATTTACAAATTTAAAAAGAGCAGAAACTATACTGAAAATAAACTGAAAAAAAGCGTTTCAGTGTGATTGTATTCAATAAACAGTGTAGTTACTATCAATTCTTGAAGGTGAAAGAGAAGTCCATTGTAATTCGGCAGGTAACATACAAAAATCACAAAAATCACCTATTTTTCAGAATTATTTCTTCCAAATTTAAAACACGAAAGATTCCAATTTTTAAAAATACTATCTACATCTCTACACTACTTAAGACTTCCACAACAAACAGAAAACTACACTAAACTACCGCTTATGAAGCTGGCTGTGAACAAACAAACTGGATTTTTTTGTGATAAATATAGAACAAGAAGAAAACAAAGCATTGCGTTTTAAATATAACTAACCAAAAAACAAGTAGATTATCTTACGAAAATCACGATGTTTCTAAAATCCTGAGATCAAAGGGAGTAAACGTGAGTGAATACTATTGTTCTTAAATATTGGAGCCTTTAGGTATGAGAATTTAGATATTTTTTAAACCTCCCGAGATATTTAAGAAAATACTGTGTAAAACCTCATTATAAGAAAGCAGCATCGTGAGAAAATTTAAACGCAAATTGTGACTGATTTGTAGTTTTATTGCACGAGTTTCATTCGATGCTAGACGCTTTAAGGAACTGAATTCGTCGTCTACTATCGTTTCTATAAAGAGGTTTGAGCGTACTCACGTCTTGCGAAAGAGGATCTTAAACGAATAAATCAAAAAGCTTTTATTTTAATACAAGTTCACTTGTTACAAATAACTAAATTATTCATCCAGCTAGAAGCAAGGATATCGAGTAATCGCTTATTTCTTGAGAAGAGCCTCGGGGTACTTAGTGTAACGGAGGTATCTAAACACGATATTAGCATCATAAACTCACAAAAAAAAATCGAACGAAACGTACGGCTTAACGGCGTTAAACTCGCCGAATTTCTCCTTAGCAACGGCATCGGAGACCGAAGGCGGGACGATAACATCCTCGCCAGGAATCCAGTTGATGGGAGTAGTGACGCCAGCTTTGTCGCCAGTCTGCAGGGAGTCGAGCACACGGAGGACTTCGGCGGTGTTGCGGCCGGTGGAGGCAGGGTAGAGCATTGAGAGTCTGATCTTTTTAGCGGGGTCGACGATGAAGACGGCGCGGATAGTGAAGGCGATTCCCTTTTGGTCGATGTTGGTCAGGTCTTGATGATCGACCATGTCGTAGAGGAAAGCGATTTTGCGCTCGGGGTCGGCAATGATGGGGAAGTTGAACTGCTTCGAACCAGTCATGGCAACTTCCTCGATATCCTTAATCCACTCGCCATGAGACTCGAGTCCATTGGCAGACAATCCGAGAAGCTTGCAGTTACGCTTGTCGAACTCAGGCTTGAGCGTAGCAAAAGCACCCAACTCGGTCGTGCAAACAGGAGTGAAATCAGCAGGATGAGAGAACAGAATAGTCCATGAGTCGCCAACAAAATCGTGGAAGTCGATAGGGCCCTCGGTGGTTTCAGCCTGGAAGTTTGGTGCAGGCGAGCCGAGACGAAGAGAAGGCTAAATCAACAGTCAGTTATCCACATCAATCGCATCAAAAATCACCTAAAAGCCATAAACAATACAGACCTTGTCAAAAGACGTACGCGAGACGCTGAAAGTACGCATCTGGCCAAACACAGCTCTGGTCGCAGCAGCCGAAGCAGCCTTAGGCATCGCAAATCGCGACGCAAAAGTTCTCAAAACAAAAGACATTTTTGCTTGTTTCTGTAAAGTAATTCAATTTACAAGTTGAAATAGACAATTGTGTGGAATTGAATACAATAAACACTGGCAATGATCACCGAGAAATCGCTCCTTCGAAAGTGCTGATAAAGACTGGACTTAGTTGATTAGGGTTAATTGATTTGGGACATTTGTTCTCGTTGATCTGTTTCTCTAGTCTTTGATATTGATTATTGATTGTATTGATTTAAAGAAGATGAACAGAATTGCACAGAATTGTTTAAGACTGCAACGGATACGTCTTCCAAGACTGTATGTATCATCGACACCCTCCTCAAAACAACAACTAACATCAGCCCAGAAACATCCGTCACAACTCGACAATCGACATCGCAGCAGCAGCAGCAGCAGCTTCAGCATCAGCGCCCAAACGCGAACGATTCGGATACCTTCGTTGGAACTGGGTTTGGTCTTACGTGATCCTTCTCGCGCTGCTGGGTTCGACGAATATAAACATCGTGCGTCAAAAGCACGTTCGCGCCGAAATGCAGCGCTCGTACGCTAGAAAAATCGATAGTCTCGAACGCGTGATTGAGAAGATCAAAGCAGGCGAGGAGGTTGATGTGGTTGAAGAACTCGGAACCGGAGTGGCAAAGGACGAAAAGGAGTGGTCCGAACTGCTCACCTCGTTACAAGAACAAGAACAAGAGGTGAAGGCAATCGAAGACGTGAGAGATGAAAAGGCACTCGAAAAGGAAAAGAAATTGCCAAAGAATGTGTTTTTGTAGTCTCCTAATAGTAACTGTATATATCAATTTAGCTGTACATATTCAAAATCTTAAATACAATCAATAATACACAATACAAAATACAAGTCAAAATACAACAGAACTATGCTTCTACTCAGCATCTACTCAGATCTATCAAATCTAAGATCTACTCAGCCTCAGCATCACCATTCGTCTCAACAACCTTTTCAACAACTTCATCCTTCTTAAATCCACCCATCACCAACGCCTTCAACTTCTCCAACTCGCTTTCAAGCACAGCGATCTTCTCGTCGCGTGCGGCAAGTTCTTGCGCGTTGGAGAGAACGACCTCAGTGAATCGAGCTTCGTAAACTTCGAGAGTCTTCCTGGTTTCGGACATGTGTGTGTGCAGTGCTTCGAGTTTGCTAGCGAGCATGCCTGACGCGCTCGATTTAGGAGCAGCAGTCTCAGCAGCAGGTTCAGCAACAGGAGTAGGCTCAGCAACAGGAGTAGGCTCAGCAACAGGAGTAGGTTCAGCAACAGAAGTAGGCTCAGCAACAGGAGTAGGCTCAGCAACAACAGGAGCAGGCACTGGCTCAGGAATGGCAGCAGCAACAGGCTCGGGTTCGGCATCCCATGAAGACTCCTCAGCGGCGAGAACAGCGGGAGTAGGCGCATCCTCCGCCTCGCTAGCCTTTGCGAGCATGTCGTCGACCTTGGGCGTCGAAAGTACTTTCTCAAGATCTTTCTTGTCCTCGACAACAGGCGCAGCCACAGGAGTAGGCTTCGGCTCAGCAGGAACCTCAACCTTCTTCACAGGCTCAGGCTCAGCAACAACAACAGGCGCAGCCGGCTTCGACACAGGTATTTCGGAAGCGACAGCCACAGGCACACTTCCATCATACACCGCCTCGAGCGAAATCACCTTTGGCGCCGCATCCTTTCCAGAAAACCACTCGTCAGCAGTCAACGCGGGCTCGCTCGACGGACAGTCTGGGTAAATATCACTCTGAAACATTTCCGCCCGTCGCGGCACAATAAACTGGATCGGCTCGATCGTCGTGTCATAAACGGTCTTGTACGCGCGCACGACCTCGTTCTCACGCACATCAACGCCGCGTTTAGGCATGAATGCGATTCCGCGCTGCGGATCCGACGATTTGTACTCAGACAGTGGGAACAGCTCGTCGTTGTCGTACTCATAGTACCGGATGTTTCCATCTCCCTTACCAGCGAGGTAGAGACATTTAGTGCCAGGATCATAGTATGGCATACAGATTCCAGCCGACGAATCAAGCATGTAGAAATCACCCAAGGGACCTTTCTTAATATCAGTCGCATCCCACAACGCGACCTGACGATCACTCATACGCGAGAATCCAGTAGTTGCCAACCGATCAAGTTCACCGAGCCACACGATACGCTGGTTCTTTGCGCCGGCGTGACCAGGTCCCTCGACAACGACCTTCTCTGTACGCGGATCCCAAATCCGAATCTTCTTGTCACGAGAAGTGGTCGCGAGCAACGAACCAATGTAATTGAACGACATGCTGATAACCATATCGTTGTGCTTGAGCGTGGTCTTAGCCTTACCGGTCTCGATATCCCACAACTTGACAGTGTAATCTCCCGACGAGGACGCAAGCACATTGTTGGCAGTAGGATGAAACAGCACATGTCCCACCTTTCGCGAGTGTCCGCTTAGTTTCGCAACCGGAGCAACATCCTTAATCGACTCGCCAGCCGGGGTGTGCACAGTGAAGTTCTCAGGCACTTTCCAGATCCCGACTTTACCGTCGTCAGACGCCGACGCGACAATCGAGTCATCGAACGGGTTCCAGTCCGTATCAAGCACAGCCGCAGTGTGTCCACGAAACAAAGGAATCTGATCAGGAATTTTTCCACGCTCGGAAAGCGGGATGACTGCAAACGCACCGCCGCCGGAGGAGTCCCAGTTGACGGACATGTAAAGCGGGTTGACCTGCCATGATTAGATAAAGAATACACAACATACACAAGATAAACACACCTTCAACAAGCTCGAATCCCACGCATTTTTCCTACACAATCAGCATTGATCCTGATCATACTAAACTCATCAAAAAAACATACGTAACATGAACGTTCTCGTAACACAGCTCCTTCTTCGTAGGCTGGCCGTACACGTGTCTATACTTTGACGCTCGAACAAATCGCCCACTATAAAAATTCTCACAATTAGAAACTCTTCTCATTCTCAAACATCCTCTATATTCATAAATTGTCTGCTCTACTCTCAATCCGCTCTCAATCATTCCTGAACACCCCCTTCAAGATCACCGTATCGTAACCAAAACACACCACACTCTCTCCAACTCAAACAATTCTCGCTCACCTCATTTTCTATTTCCTCAATTGATTTTTTCCAAATCACAATTTCTATCTTTAAACCGCAGTCAATTTGCCCAGCTTTCGTCGTCGCTGCTGCTCTAAACTGGCACAACGCGTCGCTGCTGCTCTCAACTGGCGCAACCTGGCTGGACCTCACAAGCCTCCTTTCCAGTGATGACAGCTTAAACTCTATTTGTCTCTCCTTGGCTGCATACAGCTGTGATTACTAATCAATTACTAATATATGTTATCGTATTGCTCTAGTAATATTGAATGCTATTGATACACTGTAAATCATATGCCGTAAAATCATAAAAACATCTTAAAACCAGGCTCCGACCTTACTTTTCCCAAAAAAAAAAATTCATAAAGAAAAACAAATCATATAGTTAGCATACCAATATCGTCTATCCTTAACTTATCTAGTACTTCTCATCTCTATTCATCTATCAAAGCTGAATCGTACTGTAATCTTCCCTCTCTGCACTCCTCCTGTGACACCAGAAGCAGCGGCACTATTCCCTCCAGAACTAGGATGCCGTCGATGCTGTTGCTGGTGCGGATATGTTGGCTGATACTGCTGATGCGAACTCGCAATCGAGCTCGTATCATTGAACGTGCTCGCCGCTGTCGATATGACTGACCCGCGTTTACTAGCTAGTCCCCGCAACCGTAAAATCTCCTGTACTTCAAGTTCCTCGGCAAGTTTATCAGCCTCGAACATAGCCTTCTGCAAATCTCGATTTCGTCGTCGTTTCTCCGATTTCCAGCTCTGCGATAACTCAAGCTCACAATCCTGCTCAAGACGCTCGCGAAGCTCATTGTCCTGCTCAATCTGTTGAAACACATCCGTGTCAGATTGTCTTATCGCCGCCCGCGCAACAACTAACGCCAGGTCAAACACAACCGGAATACCAGCACACAACAAAAATGTCATCCACCACGTCAAATCCCGACCAAACCGCTTGATGAACGTCTCGCTAACCAGATACAACGAATACTTATACGGATACACAAGCGTCAACAAGACAGTCCACAGAAACCATCCGCCAACCGAAATAACAATCGATCCAAGACACAAAATTGTCCGATTATGCATCTCAACAAAATTAAGCTTGATCGCAATCGCAGCAATAATTGCAGCAAAATTAAGCGTACCCGGCGGATACAACCCGTTATCCACCGGATACATCATAGCATACACGTAAAACATTGTGAACGTAACTAAGACTGCCTGAGAACTAGCAACCGCCATCCATCCGACAAAAATCTTCAAATTGAAATGCTTGTTCAAACGCGACGTAGAATACAACTCGGGCACCGCAATCAACGTCTCGGGACTAAGATCCTGTAAAAAGATACCAAGACAGATAACCGGAAGAGACGTAAACAAAGTATTATACATCGTCAACGATACAGACTCGTACAACGACGTTCCAGAGTACATTGAAAACCGCTGAAATATCGCCTGCGTAAGGTAAAAGAAAAACTCCTTGTAAAATGTTGCCAGAACATATTTACTCAAACGCTATATTCTAATTAGCACAACCTTCGCAAATAATCTCTCAAAAAAACATACGACATAATTCCAACGACCATGAACAAGCAACAACTTCAGCAAAAACCTAAACTGTCCAACAGAAAAATCAGACGATCGCGCAGCTTGCAATCCTTCTCGCCCAGCAATTCCAATACCAACATCAGCAGCCTGTATCATCGCAATATCATTCGCTCCGTCACCAATAGCCAACGTAACAGCACTGCTGACACGTCCGCGAATAGCAGACACTAAAAGCGCTTTTTGCGATGGTGACGCACGACAGCAAATCACTGAATCAGCTTTCACTCCAAGATCGATAAAGAGCGACATAAGCGTCATATCTTTCTCAATAAACGCTAACGTGCCTCCATCAACAACAACAACACAGTGCGCCACATTCCCACTCTCAAGCTCAAGCACAAGCGACGCCATCTTGCTCACCATCTCGCGATCATCAGACTGCAAAATCATTACAGTCGAATAATCATGAATCAACCGACACGAGTGGCCAATACTGATCGCCGTCTCGCGCTTGTCGCCAGTGAGCATCCACATTTTGATTCCAGCCCGACGCAACTTGTCAATTGCTTCGGGAACACCATTCTGTAGTTTATCTTCAATCGCAGTTGCACCAGTGAGCTCAAAGTCGGTCTCAATCATCTCTCCAGCTGCCTCGATCTTCTCAGTACGATTCTCTAAACTAGTCGTAGCGTCAAGATAAATTTTCTCCCACTGCCGATACTCATCTTCTTTCATAAACTTATGCGCATAAACCAAAGTTCTCAGACCCTCGGTCGCAAACTCATCGATATGGCTCATCGTTCGTCCAAACACAGCCTCATCGTCAAGCACAATGCTCTCGTCAACCATACTCTGAAGTAACTCAGCGTTAAGAGCGGAGTTCTCGGCAGCAACAGAATTCGAAATAACCGGGCTACTAGATCCAAACGCATCCGCAACAGAAGAACTAGCATGCGCCAACATAGGAGACGTAGGAACATCAACACTAGACCGCGGAATATCTCCAATAATATTCTCGGGATGCGCACTGTTTGTCAAGAATTCGTCAAGCGCTTCCTTATTACGCAGATTCATGCTCGGTCGGCTGACACTTGGACGGCTAAGACTCGGTCGATTCAGACTTGTTCTTGGCGAGCCGTTCGACTCGCGACGCTGAGCATCCATACTATCGCGCACAGATATAGCTCGCGAAGCCTCCATCTGACGCCGAATCGTGACCTTGCGCTGCACTTCACTCTGCTTCTTTGCTGCAAGACTAGCAGACGCTAGGCGCTCAAAGATAATCGTGTCTGCACCTTTGCAAAACAGACATATGCGTCCATCAGGAAACTTGAGCGCAATAGACATGCGCTTTCGCGTAGATGAAAACTCAACAGTCTGCAAAATGTCATACGTCTCGACCGTGGCTTGGTTGTCAAATCCAGATGGATAGGTACGGACAGTGACGCTCTTGAACTGTCGGTCAACAACGACATAGCCTAGATCACGCGCGGCGCGCACAAGGGCCAGCTCGTCAGGTGAAGAGGCTTGATATACGATATCAGAATCGTCGATGTCGTTCGAGTCCTCCATCTCGTTGTCTTCAGAACGATCGGGAATACACGTATGACACAAAGCGATCGCCATTAGAAAGAACTTTGTCCGGCGTGAAAACGGACTATTGGGCTTGAGCTGCAAATACTGCAAAAGCTCGGCTGTTGATCGCGTGATTGAAGGTTGGGGATGATCAGCAGGTTCATGATGCGACGAAGCAGCATAGGCAGATGAATGCCATCGCCTGCTGCCTGAGGTACGCGCCAAAAGATTCATCGAATCCTTCTTTGACAGCTGAGACTCCATAGTCGCAACCCTTCTAAACGCCGACGGCAGCAAAGAGCTAGTACGGCCCAGCACCTGACCACTGTCAACCTCAGCATTTTTAGGCGCATTCTTCAATTCCGCGCTAAGCTGGTCTTGCTGCACATCGAGATCATGAAGCCAGGCATGGCCCGCGACTGAGATCTTACGAAAGACCATGACGTTGTCGGTTAAGGTTCCCGTCTTGTCTGAGAAAATATAAGAGATTTGACCAAGTTCTTCATTGATTGACGATGTATGTGGGTCGCATTTTGTGTCTGTTGCTTCATAATACATGTCTGCATCCCATCCAATTACAATACGCTGGCCGATCTTGACAATTTCCATGGAGACATACAGAGAGAGTGGGATCAGGGTATTAAACATGATAATAAAGCCAAAGACAAGATTGACCAGCGCGATGTCATCAGATGGTAGATACCAAGGCATGTCGCTGTTTCGGTTTACCCACTTGCGCTCCATGACTGTGCAGAATGTGGAAATAAATGCGACAAAGAAGACCATGAAAATGATGATGCGATTAATGCGAGACTGAAGACGCGGGGCTTTTACACGAGGAGCTTGAGTTGCGTTCATTCTGATCTTGGTCTCTTGACCGGTGAAGACTGCAATGCCGATTGCTCGTGGAGTATTTCTTAAGATGCAGCCTCGATAGATAATATTGTCACTCGAGAGAGCGAATTTTTCGCCTTTAACCTTGACTTTTCCTTTGAAGTTGTAGAGATCGGTATTAGGATCCTCGACGACAAATTCGGCAGCCAAATCGGCGTCGGCGATGTGCTCGTCGCTCGCGCACATGTCGGCCAGGGCAGGCAGGGCAATTTTTGATTTCAAGTTAGTTTCACCATCCAGAGCTGCGGTTTCGACGTAGGCGAGGTCACCGAGACCGTTTGCATGTAAGAGAATCAAATCACATGGAACCCAATCGTTGCGCTCAAGTTTTACAATATCACCAACCTGGATGTCAAGCCATTTCGTTGATTTCCATACAACGGTTCGATTCCCGTCTTCGTCGTAGTCTAGTCTTCCAACAAACGCTTCATTTCTATTTTCAGATGCATCTTGGCGGTGACGTTGCCAGTCGTCGAAGCCTTCGCGCGCCATGGTGATGAGGGTGAAGAACATGAAGGTTATGAAGGAATTGTAGGTACCAGTTGTGGAGAAGTTGGGTACCATTTGCAGGATCGAAATGACGAGGAAGTACCTGCGCGTGTGAGTTGAGACGAGTATAATATATATAAAAATAAATGGACATACACATTTGCTAGTTTAGAAAATTGAGCAAATAATAGTAAAGGGAAGGCGTTGTAGCGGTTGTAGATGGAGGACATAATGATGTTGTTGACGTAGGGTTTTGAGGTCCGTTCGTCGATGAGCGGTACCGAGTGCTCGAGAGCGAGCGGGATGCCACGACCGTTTTCCGAAGGCGGGATCTGATTGCGCTGCATGATGAAGTCCGATACGCGCTTGTAGAAGCGGTCCATGGCTGTGCCGCGGAAGCGATCTGAGAGCGAGGACTTGGGGAGACGCTGGGAGTAGTGGGCGAGACGCGCTGATGCGGCGACGGAGCCGACGGTGTAGAGCTTTGCGAGATCATTTTTAGGGTCTGACAATTGGGCTGGATCTGACTCGGCTGGAAGGTGTTCGGGAGTAGGAGGCAAGACGTTTATTCTGCTGGCAGTCCTGCTGAGGGCGGGCGAGACGGGGTCTGAGGACGAGTACTCCGGGGGATCATAGGAGAGAGGAGCTGGGGGAGGAAACGGCTGGTGGGAAGTGTCGGTCATCTCGATCGGTGAGGGCGCAGTGGACTCTAGCTGTCGGTTGAAGAGCTGAGTGCGGAGAGAGAAGCCTCTGTTTCTGCGTCTGGTGACGGGGACGGGAAGAGAGGAGACTGTTGGCAGAGGAGGAGCGGACTCGAAAGCAGGATCAGGCAGGGCGTGGTTGGGGAGACCATGCTGCTCGAGGGGTGATGGGGGAAGAGGCAGTCTGTTGTCTGGCTGATCCTGTGGCAGATCCATGGTGGAAACACCTGGACCAGGTTGGACCAGGAGAGGAAGAGAGGGGAAGAGAGGAGTGGTGAAGAGGAGGAGGGGAGGAGAAGAGGAAGAGGGATCAAGCAGCCAAGGAAGAGGAGACGCGGGCTGGACGAGCGTGTGAGCGTCGCAGAGAACCAACCCAAAGAGGGCAAGAAATACGCGACCAAGTCTAAAACAGGCTGTGGATCCGAATGGGGAAGGTACGCAAAGGCAATAAATACCCTTGCCCTAGTCATGTGATACAACACGTGACATTGTAAGCGAAGAATAATACTTAGAGAGCATTAGAATTGAGCATTAGCAATAAGTATAAGTGATTAGAGAGTACATTACAGAATAGTAGAATAGTTATAGCTGTTATATTGATTGAATACAGATAAAAGCCATAACAAGAGTAAACAGTGCCAGTTACGTGATGAATGAGTGGTTTTGTTAAGAATTGTGATGGAATGGACTCAGAAATGTGCTTCGATTCCAGACTGTGTGGACACATATATTCACACCAACTGTAAATAGAACACTGTACACACAACACCTACAACTCCATTATACACACATATCTTTACAACTACTACAATACAATCATAGTTTTATAATATTACTATAATAATATAAATACTATTAATAGCGCAAGTTGCGGCGGTGGCGGCGCTGCGTTGACTTGCGCGGCCATGCTTCACTTTAGAGTTCCGAGTCTGTTTTCTGACGTTGCTCAGTTTACTCTTCCAACTCCACATATCTTCCTGCTTTCTTCCCTCTTTTCCCTTTATTCTGCTTTTTTGTTTCTGTATTCCACTCTCCTTCTTGATATCAGAACATCTACGTTCGCTACTACAACTACTCTCACTACTACAACCACAACCACAACTACTACCACTATAGCATCATGCCAGCCTTCCTCCGCAGGTCATCAACAAAGCGCGATGGCGACCTCAAAATCACCGCCGAAGAGCGCAACCGCATGAAACAGCGCACCGCGAACATCGCAGATCCAATCCTCACCGCCATGACCGAAGAACAGCCCTTCCAGATTTCAAACCACCAGGGAGCAACTACCGTCTCGCCCGAGCTTCATATCCGTGATATGTTTGGCAACCTCATCGAGGACCCTGACCATTCCAATCCCACCCGTCACCGCTCCGAAAGACCCCTTGATACCATCCGTGGATTTGAATACGCTGCTACCGGCGACAAGCGATGTACGTCTCTTTTATTCACAATCTCTATTCATAGTAACAATACTAACTACCCACAGTGAAAGAGCAAATCTTCCGCGACAGACTCCCCTGGGATGGCCGTCACAACCCGCTCCCCGCCAGCTCTGCCTACGGCATCCCAGTCGACGACTCCCACCCGCAGGGCATCGTCTATGACGAGTACGGAACTCCCGTCCCGCAGACGCCCGCAACTCCCTCAGGTCGCACGCCCATTCAGCTCGGATCCACCGGCGCCGGCGACCCGACCTACGACACTCCTTTAGCCGACACTAAAAAGGACAAGAAGAAGAAACGCGGTGGTCTTTTCGGCCGCAAGAAGGACTAATCTCTCTTTTTCTCCTACTTCTCCTCTTATTCTCCTTTCTTTCTGTTCCAGCCCGCTTCCAGATGTCCCAGACTCCCACTATCCTCACCTGCGGCGTTTCCACATTCCTCTACGATACGACTAACACCACCAAGCCTTCCCTCGTCACCTTCCTATCCTCTTCCAAGAAACCACTAAGAAACCAAAAAAATCGCGTTTCATCAAAAACCCTGTACCAATTATAAACACTCAAAGGAAAATATTCTTATCAAGATCAATAAAAAAAATTACAATATTACGTCTTTCTCTAAACTATCTTCGGTTGCGTTGCGCTTTGTACATATATCATGTTCTGTATTTTCTATTTGGAGTTGGTTAATCGTTCCTATAAGATGAAAAGAAAAAAACATTGCTTCTACCTGCGTGTACTTCTTGCTCCTTTGGTTTAAATATATTTCTTAAAAATCAATTCAACTAAAATATACACAAATATACTCCGTTCAACAACCACAAAATTCTACCCCCTTACACATGACAAATAATACAGCGATACCCTTCGCCAACTTTCCTCGTCGCAGGCATCCATCCGACTTCGCCATTCCCGCTCTTTTTCTTATTCAACTCTAAAATCTTCTCCAGACATTTCTTGTGATATAGGTGCTTGCATTTAAACATCACCAATGAATCGATCTCTTGTCGCGCTGCAGATGGAGCTGTCGTGGCGGTAGGAGGAGATCTGATACTGCCGAATTTAAACCCATCGCCGTTCCCGCCTAACGCGGCAGCAGGTGAATCAGCCGATACTGCATCACCAACTCGCACCAACACAGTCTTCGCCGGCTTTGAAGAGCCATCTTCACTCTCATGAGCAGGAGGCGCAGACTCATCCACAATCCCACCACCAGCATGATGATGCCATCGTCCATTCTCCGCACTCTTCGACAACGACGTCGAAGAACTATGCTGTCCACTGCTCCCGCTCGCAGCCACATCACCCGAGCCTGGCTGTGCGCCCCGCCGTCCTCGAACTTCATCCTCAGCCTCACTCTCTTCCTCTCGTGCATTCACCACAAGATTATGCGTGCCAACTCGAAACCGCACTTTCCGCTTCTTCTTCGCGTCTTCGATCTTCCGATCCCACGCCTCAAATACACTCTCATTCTCAACCGCACTAGCGCCCCAGCATCTCTTACCGCAAATCTCACAGCTAGGATTGCTCACTCGCCAACCTTCTTGACGAAGCTTGTAAACACTCGAAACATGCACCATCAGATCTTTTGATAAAAGCCGGTTCGTCAGTGTCAAAAGCTGTCGCTCGTAAATATACGCTTCGAAAATATTCGCCAACACGTTTCTTAAATCGACAACAGACGGCGACGCAGCGGCTGTGCGTGCCAAAAACGCCTCGAGAATCCGCAAAAACGAGGTATTCCCAGCATACTGCGCTCCATTCAAAAGACCCGATAATCCCTTTGCCGACGCAGCGGACGAGGTTGCGGCCAACAGCGCAGAAAAGACATCCTGCACTAATCTCCGCAGAAATAAAATCGTCTTGGTGGCAGAGTCGTAGGACGACGAATGGCTCATTTTCTCAAATACTGAGATATCAGGAAACAGCTCGCTCGAGACATCCCGCGTCAGCGCAACTATCGCGTCAATCAAATCAAGCCATATTTCTTCCGACTCTGTCAACTTCGGCACACTCGTCTTCTCTGTTGCAGCGACTGCCGACGCACCCGGTTTCTTAGCGCGCTCGGTACATAACCTTGTGCCAAGAATAACATAATGCTGTAACGCCCGCTCAACCTCAGCAAGTTTCTTCTCATCTACATGAACCCACTGACTTCGTCCACGACTGCGACTCCGACCTCGCGCCACATCAGGATACAACGCGAGAATATTCCCTTTCAAAACACCTAAATGCGACACAAGCCGGCGAATACTTTCACCATACTGCCCTTCACTTCTAAGTAAAAAGATCTCGCCGTCGATCACTCCAGCGGCTTCGAGCGCCGATAACACTTTCGATAACCTCACATCGCCTTTTTGCAAATATCGCAAAAATTTGATGACTTTATTCTTCTCAAACTCACACAGTAACGAGATATATGTCTCACGCGCTTGCTGGGTATTCCACTTTGCCCGGTTCCGACGACTAGTCAGCGGTGCACCTTCCTTGACCGCTTTCAACTCTGGTGCAAACAACGCCTTGAGATATCTAAACATCATATCGCGACGGTCTTGAAGTTTATCGTATAACTGACCGTGAAGTTCGGGCATGTACCGCTCAATCACTTCGCTGGCGCGCGTTGGATCGGTTTGTACTAGATTGGCGTAGTTCTCGGCAATAGCATTGCGTACTTCTTGTCGTTGCTCTACCGAAAGATCGGATCGCGGGTTAAGACACGACTCGATCGTCTCAAAAACCTCGTCGCTAGCAGCACCATATTGCTCTGAATCTGAATCCTCGAAAAAGACAGAAACTAATCGTCCATACTGCTTCGTGATTCTAAATAACCACCTTAACACGCGATAATACCTCACTTTCACGAAAACCTTGACAAGATCGTCGACGCCATCATCAGGTTTATATCCTGATAATAAGTACTCGACGCTTAATTGGCAATCATCGGCAATCTCGGGCGATGGAGGCGCACACAGTCGGAACATCACCTCTTTGAGCATCGAATCTGAGAGTTTGATGAATTGCGGGTACTTCGCCGTCGTGCGCGCAATAAACATATCAAGATAGATTGTCTCTTTTGCGCTAAACTCCTCGCCCGACAAAATCTCAAGTAAAATATTGACGATATACTGTCTCGTCAAAGCCCGGCCAAAGATAATATCATCAGACAGATCAATCCGATACTTTTCATCTTCCTCATCAAAATCATCATCTTCGTCATGATTAAGAAACGTATCTTCAAACGCCTCGTTCATAACCGCGACAAAAGCAGGCGCATCAAATTTAAGTAACATCCGCAAATACGGAAACGCTGTCGTATTCCGCTTCTCGTCTTCGCCGTCACTAACAAGAATCTCGGTGCCGTGCTCGCGTGGCCAGGTTACAGTAGATCCGAGAAATAAGAAATAGTATAACGAAGCTTTCGCGTTCTCGGCGTCAAAGCTGTCAATATATTGCCCAGTTGGGTAGATCCGGCCGGTGAAGATATAGGAGAGGTAGGAGTATACTTTTGTGATGTTTTTGCGTAAGATTTCGATTGGGTCTGGCTTATCTTCAAGACTAGTGACTTCTCCGTCGGTGACTGCTGCGTCGTCGGCCCCAGGCTCGTCTTCATTGACTTCTAAAAGTTTCGCATTATATCGCCGAACAAGAGCAACAAAATCGGCCATCGGAGAAATATAATCAGCCAATGCCTGATTCCACACGTATATCAACGCATCGTAAAGTTCGTACGTGCGACAAAGCATCGTGACTTGATCAATATCCAGTGACCGCGTATCAAGATGACAGATAATCTCCTCTAACCTGTCATTTAATCCCAAAGACGCGTAGATGTTTATCATCTCTTTAACGATGGTCGGCGGTAATACTGTGATACGTTCCATCAAGATATAACTCTCCAGCGTTTCGAAATATACACCCCGCAAATTCGCACTTTCAAAGTACTCGTACACAGAATCGAAAAGCACATCAAGCGCATCGGCTGTATACAAAGCTTCAAAACTAGCTTCGGCTATACTTGCGATCTGTCGATACTGTGTATCGGCTGCTCGTCTTTGTAGCTCTTCCTCACTCAGGTCTTCCTGACCTTCTTTGATAGTAGCGGGAGTAGTCGGAGTGCTACTGCCGCTGTTGGTTAAGACATATCGCAGGGCTGTCAAAACACTCTCGACCAATCTATCAAAAACAGCTGCATGCCTTGTAGCTTCATCCTCCGGTAGCCCAATCGTGACTTGATCCGCCTCGCCATTATAGTACTTTGCGGATAAACGAATTCCTTCGGCGAATTTCTCAGATTCAATCAGCGAATCCAGACGCTCGGCCCAGCTTGAAAGATGACCAACCGCAAACTCATACGATCCCTTTATTCGTTAGTAGGTTCTTCACACAAAAACAGACACAGAGAAGTGCACTTACCAGAAGAAAAATCCTTCCTTTGAATGTTCTAAAACTATTGAAAAAGGCATCTGGGATTGTCGCGTAATGCTCACCGCCTTGACTTCCTTTAATAACGAGTTCACCTAGTTGTGCGGAAAAATAATCATGGTGCATGATTTGTCTCGGAACAAGATCGACGACATCTGTTACGTGCATCGTGACTTCATTCAGAATCAATAACCGCTGTGTAATCGTCACCAACACAATTATCTATCTCGTTAGAACCTGTAGCTATTAAAGCTGAGAGAATACACACCTGTGAATTTAACCAACGCAAGGCAACAATGGCTTCATCTGCCACAAACTTCTTCACCGGTGTAAACTCCATGCTATGCAAAGTCGAACCTCCACTACTCCTCGGCGCCGAGCTCTGGACACCTTCTTTTATACTCCCCGCATCACTGCTTTGTTGAGACTTTTCCCCGCTATGCGCCGATACATCCAGGATCGTGACGACATTGGACCAGCAGTACGCTAATCTAGGATTTGAAGGGTGAATCCCGTTTGTCGCGATAGGTTGCTGCTTGTTGCGGCCTTTACTGTTCTTGCCAAGCGGGCGCGCTGAGACGGCAGGGAACCAATCCATACATCCGCTGAGACCCATTGTGTCTGAAATCGTTTTTGGTCGTGCGATCTTGAACTGTGTTTGTGGTGAGGGACTCGTGGATATGAGAACGAGGATATGAGGCGTCATTAACGCTACGAGACCTCTCGATTCAAGCGGATGCGGCGAAGAACCTAGTGGCATCGACGCAAAGGCAAGAACAGAGGTAGCTTTCTTCTGACGCTGGCTCTGCTCAAGATTCTCACTCTTGGTTCCTAAAGACGGATATCGTCCGACGAGTCTCGATGTGCGGATCTGCTTGCCAACCAACTGCTGGGTCGAAACATGCAGAAACGCCATCCCCTTATCATCAGCCGAAACCAACACCGAATGCCTTTTTCCCATGAATCCTATATGTAAAATTTTTGCGTCGCGGACATGTCCGTCTCGTCTGCCGTTGTCGGGCCGTAGTGGATCGAAGGGAGAGATGTGTACGCGTGCTGCTAGCGGGCGTTTGATGTGCCAGACGTAGATATGGCCGTGCTCATGTCCAGAGGCGATGTAAGTGTGATCGTGCGAGAAGGCGACTGAGGTAACTGCACCCGCTGTACTCACTACAACACAAAAAATAATTAGAATCTCTATTAACACAGTCAATCAACGATACACTTACAGTTGACGTTGGATCCCAGTGCACAGAGCAGGTTTTGGTTGTAATCGAGGATAAGAACAAGTCCTTTCGCAGTGCCAATTGCGACCGTGCTCGCGACCGCCACGCACGTCGGCGCACCAAACTGATTCTTCCCAGACTCTGAATAAACCTGCGAAGACAGCTTGCGCAGTTTCGTCCATCGAACAACATCCCACGGCAGCCGGCTCTGGTCGTCAGACGGCAGCGCATCAAAGACGTCCTCGAAGTTGATTGAGATCGACGACATCCTTGAAGACTGTCCAACCGACCCAGATGGCGACGATGACCTCAACGAAAACGCAGGAGATTCATGGCGAGTGTGGAATCGCAGATCAAAGGGCCGCAAAGGCGGGCTCTGGAGCAGATAGTCTGATGTCGAGGCCATTTACTGCTGCTGCTGCTGCTCGCACCTGAGCTGATTCTGAATATTTCTGTGATGAATGACAGTCAATTAACAAACTGCTACTTAACAGAATACAGATGCTAATCAGCAATATCGCAGCGCATGCTGAATTCAGGATTCCAGATAGTCTTGATAGAGACAATCTCACTTGTTTCTTCTTCCTGATGAGTATCCGCGGTTGGAACCCTAACCATGACAATACTGGGTGCAATAGCACCCGTTGATTACTAATTAAACACCGCACGATGAATACCAGAATACTACTCGGACAACGCCTAGAGCTCCGGGTATCTCCTTGTGTACATCCTGCCTTATTCACCATTCTCAGCTGGATATCTTTCAGTGCCAGATCTTGGTGATCGACATGAGAAAAAGAGAGTGGCGGGGTGGATCTGAGTGGCGAGAGTTGCTTGCTGAGTTGGACAGTAAGTGTGGAGATCTGTGTATAGTGCAGGACAGGATATCAAAGATAATGATACTGTTGGGATACTGTCTTGTATCGATAACTGTCCACTGTATTCAGAGATATAAATTGTTAATTAAGACTCCTATCAGTTTTAATCAGATTTGAACTACACAGCTAAGACTCGAAACGACTCTGCACAGCACGGCTGGCGATATCGCCTCGCCTCGACCTCCACTCAATTCTCACGATACCACAATACCAATAATCTCACTAGTCTAATAAAATATGAACTCTAATACTTTCAATAAGTGGAAATGCTTCTTTATTCATTAATAAATCTAAGCAGACGAGCGGAGAAAAGAGATGAGATGAGAAAAGCGAAAATAAAATGCAGAACCAACGACTAGTATACAACTCTAAAAAGCTTCACAAACTTGCTTTCGAGGAACAATTAAAACAAAAACCCAATAAGATATAGAAAAAAACACCAGCCGGAATATCATAAAACAATATAATCCCTAAAACCCAGATTCATTACGAGCTGCTTAGAACTCCTCGTCAAACTTGAAGCTATCAGAGCCCTTCTCGGTCTTTGTAGTGCCAGCCATAACACCAGCCTTCTGATAATCCGAAACCCGTTTCTCAAAGAAGTTGGTCTTGCCGGCAAGCGAGATGTTTTCCATAAAATCGAACGGGTTGGATGCGTTGTAGACTTTCTTGTTGCCGAGCGCGAGGAGAAGACGGTCGGCGACGAACTCGATATACTGCTTCATCAGGTCGGCGTTCATGCCGAGAAGAGCACAGGGAAGAGCCTCGGTGAGGAACTCCTGCTCGATAACAACAGCCTCGGTGATGATCTTCTCTACGATAGCCTTGGAAGGACGATTCTGCAAGTGAGCAAAGAGCACACAAGCGAAATCGGTATGGAGACCCTCGTCACGCGAGATGAGCTCGTTGGAGAAAGTCAAACCGGGCATGAGACCGCGCTTCTTGAGCCAGAAAATGGAGGCGAACGAGCCAGAGAAGAAGATACCCTCGACGGCGGCAAAAGCGATAAGACGCTCGGCAAAGATGGAGTCCTTGTCGGCGATCCAACGCAGAGCCCAATCGGCCTTCTTCTTGATGCAAGGGATGGTCTCAATGGCGCCAAAGAGGTAGGCACGCTCGGCGGCGTCCTTGATGTATGTGTCGATGAGAAGAGAGTAGGTCTCGGAGTGGATGTTCTCAATCATGATCTGGAAACCGTAGAAGCAGCGAGCCTCGGGAATCTGAACCTCGTTCGAGAAGCGCTCGACGAGGTTCTCGTTGACGATACCATCCGAAGCAGCGAAAAAGGCGAGGACGTGGGAGATGAAGTAGCGCTCGTCGTCGTTCAATCTGTTTTCCCAGTCGTGCATGTCCTTTCCAAGGTCGATCTCCTCAGCTACCCAGAACGAAGCCTCGGCCTTCTTGTACATCTGCCAGATCTCGTGGTACTTGATGGGGAAGAGCACAAATCTGTTCTTGTTCTCGATGAGAAGGGGCTCCTTGGCCTCGAGGGCTTTGAGGGCCTTGCGCTCTTTGAGAGCGAGGGCGAAGGAGTCGTTGGCGGGCTCGTCAGCATCGGTGGCAACGGCAGCAGCCTGCTTGATTTCAGCGAACTTGGACGAAAGATCTTTCTTAGCAGAGTCAATAGAGAGGTCTGAGAGGACAGCGGCGGTCTGGATGTATTGTTAGTACGCGTAGGAAAGATAAGAAGAATAAGAAGAAGAAGATGATGGATGACAGACCTTTGTAGACGGGGTGACTTCGATGGAGGCCATTGTATGTGATCAAGAGAGCAAGTGGTGAAGGAAGGGTGTTTGTGGAGATGTGTGTGTAGTAGTACAGAAGAGTAAACAAGACAGGGCGAGGACGTGTTTAAGTAGACGCGGTTGTTTGCGGACGAGACCGTGTCGGAGAGACAAATTTGTGAGCGCGCGGGCCAATCAGCGCGCGTCAGGCGGCGCACTGACCCTGCTCACGCGTGCCGGACGCGCCTCGGACGCGTTCCTCCGCGGAGCTTACTCTGTTACTTCTTGGGTTGCTGTGGGTGTTGTTATGTATTCTGTATTCTGTATTATTATATTCTGTATTTTGTATCTGTTATTCCATCCAGCTCGCTCTCATTCTACACACTCACTCGCAGACTACAGCCATAATCACTTTATCACCACTCTATGCGGCTGGCATTCCCGACGCGTCCCCGTCTGCCAAAGACCACATTGCCCTCGCAAAAGAAACGACGCGTGCATGCCTCGCGTGCCTGCCCGTTCTGATCTGATCTGATAACCCGTTTTGGGACTCGTCTGCGTGCCAGTCCTTGTCAGATCCGCGGGTTTCCCTGGATTCCGCAGACGCCATCGCCTCATCTCCGGTGCGTCGAGAACGCATCGACATTTCTTCCAAGAAGACGCGCCGGATGCTCGGCTACGGCATAAAACTCCTGGTCGCGTCTGATTCAGCACCTGGTCTGGGTCATCGTGATCCTGGCCAGCCTGACGTGGAGCGGTCATGGAAAAGCTGCTCTAGGTCGCTATTAACCCTGCTCTCCCTTCATTCTTATGATGTGACTATCACCTGTCTTCTGGATTCTATTCTATACTTCACTTATACCCTTGATTCTAGATTTATACCCGCTTTTTTTAAACACTTTATTACTTGTTACTTTATTCACTATTTGCCTCATAAATATCAACCTCTTATATATTAGCTTCTTGTTGGCTACACAACGAAGCTTGTCAGATACTCACTGAAGAACTGAATTACTGCTCAATTGCTGCAGCAAATTGGTTCTGCATTAACAATAAGATATTACTATGAAGTACGTCTATCTTGAACTATTATATTGATATCTTACTGCTCTATTCACTGCAAGGGTAATCTAATTGATCTCTGGTTGACTCTGGATGATGCCATTCTAAGAGACAGCTTTACTTGCTACAGCAGACATCACTGGCATTCACAATCTACAACACTACAATACAGTCATCTCTCGAATATACATCGTCAATACTCAACATCTCTCGTGCACCCCCACTGGTCCAACGACACGCAAAAGCAAGTCACCTATCAGCTCGCCAGCCACACCTAAACTCTCTATCTTATCTCGACATCATATGCGCTTTATTCGCGCTGACCACAGCTCTGATCCATACTGCGCTGTGTATAATTGCATCTCGTTGTGACAGTTGCTTTTCATTGTTATTGCTGTTAGGATACCACTATCTTCAGTGTATCTTGTTACTCTTCAACGGTAGTTCAGTCCTGATACTTCTCTCTTTCTCCTCCTCCACTCGTTCCTCGTCCCTCCACCGTAGCCATTCCACCTCAAGACCACCCTCAATAGTCTCAACAGTCTCACACTCACCCAAAAACCAGTAATACTCTCAAACAGAGCAGTCTAGATTAACTGAACTCTCTTAGCCTACGAAGTTTAGGTTTTGAGCAGCGCGGCGCAGCTGCTTAAAGCAAACCGAGCAAACCGAGCCAAGCCTCCTCAGTCAATAAGTCCTCATCAGTCTTCAAACAGTCAGTCCTAGTAAGGTCATAGTAGGCATTATAATACTGCTAGCTGATATCAGGTTGTGTGCAGCTGTGTTGTGTATCAGCAAAGAAGAACACCGCACTGATTCTTCCCCAGCTCGAAAGCGCTGTATGCCGGCTGAATCCTAATCAGCCCAGATATTCCCCATATCGACCCAGTCCGTCCGTATTCCAGCTACAAATAGAGATATCCAGCATGTATCTCTTTCACTTAGAGAAAAGACCAGCCGTGCTCTGGAAGAGACAGGTTTTTTGGTATTCTACACCCTGTGGTGGGTCGTTGTCGGGGAATACGTGCTGACATCTGATGAACTAGGTACCCAGATTCAACAGCATGGCAGACAAAATGGGCGTAAGTCTTCTTCGATAGTAATCTAATTGTGTCATCAACAGTCTAACATGTGAACAGCATCTTTGGCGGTATAGTATTCGGCATCATCGTTATCTTGATCGTCTCGTACGCCCATGCTCGCCATCGCCTCCGGAAAGGCAAACAGCCTCTTCGATATCATAACGTTCGTCTCACCCATCTTTTCCTTTTTTTATAAGCCTAACTAGTCGCATAGTGGATGGTCCAAAACCGAGTCAGATGGAACCAAGCCCAAGCTGCCCGCGCCGCCGAAGAAGCCCGTTATCGCGAAGAATACCATACCTACCCATCCTACGCAATGACTACTTTTAACAACCCCGGCGCAGAAAGCGTCGCTCCTCCTCCTCCCGCTTATGACTCACGATATCCCGCTCCTCCGATTTACGCTGATCCAATGGAATCCAAAACCGTACCCGCATATGCTGCACCTCCGCCAGGCGACGGCGAATCCTCTGGTAGCAGCGAACACTCTGCAACACACGACCCCTTCAGCGATCATCACGAAATCATACGGTCTACAAGCGATTACGAACAGCGTCAACGAGAACTTGCCGCCAGAGCTACTACGGCTGAAGAGTACGAACGAGCTACAGCTGATTTAGAACATGATACATATGGACCGCCGTCGGAGCCGCCTCCTGCGAGCGCACACCCGCATGACACGGCAAATGAGCGGAGTTAGTGAATACTTGATAAACGAAAAAA
Source organism: [Lipomyces] yamanashiensis (assembly GCA_030572775.1). Taxonomy (NCBI): domain Eukaryota; kingdom Fungi; phylum Ascomycota; class Lipomycetes; order Lipomycetales; family Lipomycetaceae; genus Myxozyma; species [Lipomyces] yamanashiensis. Next base: position 60,786 of record JAJMBS010000036.1, read on the forward strand.
TAGATTATTGACGACGCCTTTAAGAGATTAATGCATTATGGATGACTACTAGATGAAGCAGAGTGAAGAGCAGAAGACGAGCAGATGGCTGCATAGGGAAGCTGTTTGATATTATAGCTGTATTTTTTGAGAGGAGTTTTGGCCGCTTTTAATAAAAGTCAGAAGATTGAACATATATTAAACAAAACACATAACGCCATCGTACACCCAAACACTCCAGGCAACTAATAAACTGCCAGATTAATCTATATCCATTTCCTCGTCGTCCTCCATATCAGCATCTGTAGGATCATCATCGCGCTCATCATCGCCCCAGTCAGCAAGCTCTTCGAAATCTAGAGAAGGGCGCTGACGGGTCTGTCGAGTAGGCGTGTCTACATGCCGCGCGATACTCTCAGCAATGACTTGTTCTTTTGGTTTGTAAAGCACCATTCCGGTTTCTTGTTCTCTGAGCGGCATTGGCAGTGGGATATCGCCAGTCACACCTTCTTCGGCTGCACGTCTTCGCAAGAGCGCATACGGTAGTTGTCTGATCTTGCGTTCGACGTCGGGAGCAAGAATGTATCTGCCGCCTTCGTGATACTCGAGTCCGTCCTCGTCTTCAGATGAGGATGAGGTTGACAAAGAAGAGACAAATACAGTATTCGAATTAGAAGTATCCATGCGCTCAGCCAGATCGTCAGTCGAGGAAGAAGGCGCAGAGGGTTTGTTCATGTCCCAGTAGTCATAGTGGAGGATAGGTTCGTGCCGCTTCTTTGCCGGCGGCGACGGTGAGTACGCAGCGTCGCGTTGATTATCTGCACAGTTAATATTTAACAAATTTACAGCAGTAATCAAAACACACCAATTGTAAGCTTTGTAAAAGAATCCAGCAGCCGTCGTTTTGCCCGTCCCGGACGCCCTTGTAAAGCCGCGGCAGACGACTCGCGAGGCTCTCTCGGCCGTTTCCGCGACGGCGTAACGCGACTGCTCACAGAAATACTGTTATCTACCAGCATCTTGTATGCTAATGCAGACTATATTGTCCTAAACATGCTATATCATCAGTCTTGTTGCTGCTGTTGTTGTTGCTGTTCAGGCGTTGTGAACAAACGCGTCGAACTGGGAAGAATATCGCGACCCAATCGCTGTTGTAGGAACCCTAACCCGACTGTTACCCGGATTTAGTAATTGCTTATTGTTATTGTTATTATTTATTAATTATATTTATTGATATTAGATAACTAGTCATTAATATTCAGTAGTAAATAATAGTCATAAACAGCAATAGTAAACAAATGAGGTAGCGCAGTGAGTTGTGGCCAAACCCTAACACTCACTCCCGCTCACTGACACGACTCAACTCTCAGACTCAACTCACTCGGTCCAGCTCGCCACGACTTTTGTCTGTCTTCACCGTCCTCGTTGAATGCTTTATCGCAGACTTCAACTGACTTCGTTGTATGTATTTGATATCAATTGTTTACTTGTTTTTGTTGTTTGTTTGTTCATTGCATTCTGCTCATTCAATTCTCACTACTTCCTACACGCATGCGTGGCTAACTTTTCCTCCATCTAGATCCCGGACTTCTCTACGTGCCTTCTATTCCACTCAACCCCCTCAAAATAAGATGGTTCTCACTCCGGACGCCTGGCCTGCTGCAAAGGTATTCTTTTTCAATCATTGTTCTAATTGCTCTTCAGACTGCTAATCTCTGCTTTGCCACAGGTCCGCCAGACATTCCTCAACTACTTCACCGAAAAGCGAGGGCACACTTTTGTGCCTTCCTCTTCCGTCATTCCTTACGATGATCCGACCTTGCTTTTCGCCAATGCAGATATGTCCCCTTTTACTCTTGTTTAGTGGAATTACAGTACTGACTCTGGTTTACGTATGAATCAGTACAAGGCTATCTTCCTTGGTAAAGTCGATCCCTCGTCCGACTTTGCAAAGCTCAAGCGTGCCGCCAACTCGCAAAAGGTACTCATTCTACTCTTCTCTTCTCTGAGAAATACTAACAGCAATAGTGCATTCGCGCTGGAGGCAAACATAATGGTGAGTCATCCTAAACTATTAATTATATTTAACTAACACTTTCAGATCTTGAGGACGTTGGCAAGGACGTGAGTAATTCGGAATGTTAATTTGTGGCTTGTCTAACTTTTACAGAGCTATCACCACACATTCTTTGAGATGTTAGGTAAGCTTATCTCACTCTTTGTACTGTATTAAGCTAATAGAACAGGAAACTGGTCGTTTGGCGACTACTTTAAAAAGGAGGCAATTGCCTGGTCATGGGAGCTTCTTACTGAAGTCTACGGCATCGACCCTAATCGTTTGTACGCAACCTACTTTGGCGGCGACGAAAAAGCCGGTCTCGAGCCTGATCTCGAGACAAAGAAGATCTGGAGCGACATGGGCCTGTCCGAAGACCACATCCTCCCTGGTTCGCTGAAGGATAACTTCTGGGAAATGGGTGACCAGGGTCCATGTGGTCCTTGCTCCGAGATCCATTACGACCGTATCGGTGGCCGCAATGCTGCCCACTTGGTTAACATGGACGACCCGAACGTGCTCGAGGTGTGGAACAACGTTTTCATCCAGTTCAACCGTGAGGCTGATGGTTCGTTGCGCTCCTTGCCAAACAAGCACGTTGACACCGGTATGGGATTCGAGCGTCTCGTTTCGGTTTTGCAGGATAAGCTGTCGAACTACGACACTGATGTGTTTACTCCTCTGTTTGATAAGATCCAGGAACTTACTGGCGCTCATCCGTACACCGGAAAGTTTGGTGACGAGGATGTTGATGGTATTGACACTGCCTATCGTGTCGTTGCTGACCACGTCCGTACTCTCACCTTTGCCTTGTCTGATGGCGGTGTGCCTAACTCTGACGGTCGAGGATACGTCCTGCGTCGTATTCTGCGTCGTGGCGCGCGCTACGTGCGCAACAAGTTCAACACCGACATTGGCAACTTCTTTTCGCGACTTGCACCGACTCTGATTGATCAGATGCGAGATATCTTCCCCGAACTTGAGAGCCGGATCAAGGACGTGCAGGAGATTTTGGACGAGGAAGAGATGTCTTTCAGACAGGCGTTGACCAAGGGCGAGGAGCTGTTCCAAAAGATGATGAAGCAGGCTCGTGAGCAAGGATCAACACATATAAATGGTGTTGGCGTGTGGCGGTTGTACGATACCTATGGATTTCCTGTTGATTTGACGCGTTTGATGGCGGAGGAGAACGGGTTTACTATTGACGAGGAGGAAGTTGCTGCTGCGCAGGCCGAGTCTAAGGAGAAGAGTAAGGGCGGAAAGAAAGGTGCTGATGATAAGGAGAGTGTTATTTTGAGTGTGCATGATATTGCTGCGCTTGAGAGTAAGAACGTTCCCAAGACCGACGACCACTACAAGCACGAGCGCGGCGAGGTCGAGGATGCCAAGGTTGCTGCTATTTTTACAGGCAGCGAGTTTGTCGAGTCGACTGAGAGCGTCAGTGACGACGCGCGGTGTGGAATTTTGCTTGACAAGACGAACTTTTACGCTGAGCAAGGTGGTCAGACATTTGACACTGGTCGGATTATTATTGACGGACAGTCTGAGTTTAAGGTTGAAAATGTGCAGATGTATGGTGGATACGTTTTGCATAGTGGATACCTTTCGTACGGAGCGTTGAAAGTTGGGGAGACTGTTAGCGCGGAGTATGATGAACTTCGACGGTGGCCGATCCGTAACAACCATACGGGTACGCATGTGCTTAACTTTGCGCTTCGTGCGACACTTGGCGATGGGGTTGATCAGAAGGGATCGCTTGTGGCACCTGATCGTTTACGATTTGATTTTTCGCATCGTAGTGCGATGACGATGGCGCAGGTTAGCCAGGCCGAGGATATTGCTACGAAGGAAATCAAGCGCAACTTGACTGTCTACGCGCAGGATGTTCCGCTCCAACTTGCGAAAGAGATTGATGGAGTGCGCGCTGTGTTTGGAGAGACATATCCTGATCCGGTGAGAGTTGTTTCAGTTGGAGTGCCGGTTGAAGAGTTGCTGAAGGATCCGACGAGCGAGAAGTGGATGGGATATTCTATTGAGTTTTGCGGTGGCACGCACGTCAAGTCTACGGGGGATATTAAAGAGATGATTATTGTCGAGGAATCTGCTGTTGCGAAGGGAACTAGACGAATTGTTGCTGTTACAGGTAATGAAGCGTATGAGGTGCAGCGGATTGCAAAGGAGTGGTCTGGGCGATTAGACGCGCTTGAGCGGATGGCGTCTGGAGTTGCGAAGGAGACTGAAGCCAAGACGGTGGGTCCAGCGCTGAACAACCTTTCTATTTCTGTGACGAAGAAGGCCGAACTGAAGGAACGGTATCAGGCTATTCTGAAGAAGGTGACTGATGAGACTAAAGCGCGACAGAAAGCGGAGGGCAAGCGCGCGGTGGAGTTAGTGACGGAGTACTTTTCTGGCGAAGAAGGCGCGAAGAAGACGTTCCTTGTTGCTACAGTTCCCGAGATTAGCGCGAACCCGAAGGCGATTAGCGAGGCTATGGCGTATGTGAAGAAGAGCCAGCCGGAGAAGGTTGTGTATTTATTCGCTACGAGCACGGCTAGTGCGGAGGAAGAGGGTAAAGTTGCGCATGGCGGCTATGTCGGCACGTCTGCGGGATTGAGCGCGATGAGTATTGGCAAAGCAGTTGCAGAGGTGGTTGGCGGTAAAGCAGGTGGCAAGGATCCTACGGTGCAAGGTGTTGGTAGTGAGGTTGATAAGATTGAGGAGGCTATTGCAGCTGTTGAGAGGATGATTGCGGAGAGTTTGAGTATTTAGTTGCTTTGATAGATAAGAGAATAAGAGAATAATAAGATGTAATAAATGCATTAGAGACTATGACGCGTTAATAAGTGCACATCATACACCATGAAATTGATAGAGGAATTGATAGAGGAGAAGTTAAGCAGCTGTGTAAATGCGCTCTTCGACAATAACAGCGCCATAGCCATTTCTTCCACCGGTGTTGATAGTATCAGAGTACACTCCAGGAGCAGGCTCATCGATGAACCCTGAATCACGTCGTTTCATGTAGATGTATTCGAGATAGAAGGCGTGGATGTGGCCGGGAACGTAACCAAGAGCGGTGAGGGCGAAGTTGATGAGGAGGTCTACTGAGCAACCGCCTATTATGAAGACGCCTGCTGGGGGGACTATAGTATTAGATTAGTATAGTTCATTTATATACTTATACTTATTGAGTGTATATATATATGTAAAGAAGACACATACAGAAGACGGTGAGAAGAATTAACAAGAAATCTGAACAAAAAGCCATTGCTGATTGGTTTGCAAGATCAGCTTCGCGAACTGGGTTTTCTTCGTCGTCGTATTCGCTTGCTGCCATTTCAATTATTTACTAGTAATTGTATACTAGGATAAGACAGGATAAGACAGGATAGACAGGATAGAAGATAAGATCAGGCGATAGAGATGCATTAAATAGAGAGTCATGCCGAATTCGGATAATTACTTCCGGATTAAGAAAGTATGATATAATAATGCATTAATTTAATTACGTAAATATTTAGTAAACTTAGTAATAGATTATTAAGACGACCCTTACAACTGATTAAGGTTTAGTAGAAATCACGCACATACGTATGTTTTGTTAATAGATGTAATATTATTATAATAGTGGTATATTATAATAGAATGAGAATATAAAATGGAATAGAATAGAAGAATAGATAAGGAGTGGAATAGTAATTGTAGGAGTTAAGAAGAGATGTGAAATTCAGGGACGTCGATCAGCTTGGTATTCTCAGTGCATAGTGTGTTATTATTATAGTATACTATACATACTATACATACTATACTGAATGCATAGAAAGAGCCCAGATTGCTTACGCGTCCTTTGAAATTCTTCTACGCTGCGGTTTTTATGTTGTTGCTTGATCAACGGTGCGTACGTAGTCTCATTTTCTATTTGTATTGTATTGTATCTTTATGACACTGTATTCTTTGCAATATTACAGAGTAATTGTAAATAGTTCAAGAATTACACATATTCACAATATCAATAACACATAAAACAAATACAAATGCTTAACAAATTATTCCTAATAATATGAAACCCAATCCCCTTGACGCCTCATCACAACAGAGTTTGCGTCCACGCAACACCCGTCTGCGATATATATTCTCAGTCACAGCTCTTTCCTTTCCTCTTCTTCCAATGCTCAAATCAGTCAAGAGAACTGTGTCTATCAGATAATGCGCATTCTATCTTCCAGAAAACTGCCAAGATGCGTATCATCGTTCTTGGCTGTATTTGCAATCATCTTTACTGTTGCTGCTGTATTACATGCTTTGCACAGAGCTGAAATCGTGGATCATCCCTATCTTGATTCGGTCTCGAATTCCTTTGGATTATCTGCTCCTGCTCCTGCTGCTGCTGCTGCTGCTGCTGCTGCCGCTGATAAATCTGATAAGGCTGCAAAACCAAAATCAGCTGCTGGACACGCACCTCCTCCAACTGCGCACTCGCCTCCAACAAAAGAAGACGTGCCTGCTTCAGACATCAGCAAAGTCCTCGCCTCCGCAGACTCAAACGAGTTCATCTCAACTCTCTCCCCGGCATCCTCAGACTTCCAGGAAATCCTCCTAGACAGCAACGGCATCGAAATCAAACGCGAAAACGCAACCCTCGTCATGCTTGTTCGAAACTCAGAAGTCCATAACGCCCGCACCTCGATCCGCTACGTCGAAGACAGATTCAACAAAAACTTCCATTATCCATGGCTCTTCCTCAACGACCGTCCATTTTCGGCTGATTTCATCCGTATGACCAAAAACCTCGTCTCTGGTGAACCAACATACGCCCAGATCCCGCAAGAAGCATGGTCCATGCCGGAGTGGGTCGATAAGCAAAAAGCCCGCGAATGCATGCGTGAAATGGCTGCAAAGAAAATCCTCTACGGTGGCTCAGAAAGTTATCGACACATGTGCAGATTCTTTTCGGGATTTTTGTATCGCGTTGAGCAGATGAAAAACTACGATTATTACTGGCGTGTTGAGCCTGATACCCAGCTCTACTGCGACATTGATTACGGTATTTTCCTTCCTATAACTGTCATTTAATATATTTCTAAACAAATAGCTAACAAAAACCAGACCCCTTCACATACATGCGCGAAAACAAAAAGAAATACGGATTCGTCATCTCCCTTAAAGAATTCGCATCCACAATCGAATCTCTCTGGCCCACAGTGCAAAACTTCTCACGCGCCCACCCCGAATACATCCACCCAAACAACGCTCTCGAGTTTATCGTTGACGACAAGAAAAACCTTACTGAAGGTGGATATAATCTCTGTCATTTCTGGTCGAATTTCGAGATTGCTGCCCTTGATTTCTGGAGATCAAAGGCGTACACTGATTTCTTTGAAGCACTCGACAAAACCGGCGCGTTTTTCTACGAACGATGGGGTGACGCGCCAGTGCACTCTATCGCTGCTTCGTTATTCCTTGATAAAGAAGAAATCCACTGGTTCTACGACGTAGGATATCGTCATCATCCCTTCACGCACTGCCCCGAACCTCGCAAAGAGTACCACGAATCAGGAAAATGCTACTGCAACCCAACCCAGAACTTTGACAGAAACGGTTACAGCTGCACAAGACAGTACCGTCGTATGCGTGGAGACCTAGGAATCCAAAAGAGTCTTAGTCAATTGGAGAACATCAAGCATGCTCATCTGGGCTATGCGCCTCGTCCTCAGCATCAGCCAAAAACTGAAACAAACTGAAAAAGTCAAAGAGTAATAAATGGTTATGAGATGAGGCATATGAAAATGTATATGATATATGACATGATTGTGTCTGGCGTTTGCTTGTACTTTGTTCTATGAGTGGATCAAGTCCACACTTTTTGCATACATGTTATAGATTGGTCTGAATTTTGAATAGATTTGTATATATGCATAATCCAGTTTCTTTTTAATCTTTGATTATCATACTACTTTTGCTGCGCGCGATACCGCTGCATGCTTTTCCCCTTTGCGCTTTCAATCATCGCCTCAAACGCTGTATCCCCGTTCTTATCAACCATATCCTCAACCATATTCTTCAACATCTCTGAAATTAAACCGACAAAATTCTCGCGACGAAGGATGTTTTCGCGTTTCCATTCGCTACGTTTATCATTCTCCCGCGCAAATCCTTCGATATCGCCCATATTACTGTAGATTTCGCGACGATCAGCGCAGACCGCAAGCAAGTTGAAGCGAACCTCACCGTCAGAGTAACGTGAAATCCGACGATATAGGACTTCGACTATCCTTTCAGGAAACTCGGAGTCGATGCAGGCACCGTGCGAAATTGGAGACGGCTGAAGTCCGTCTAATTCGTATAATGTACCGTTGATAGGAACGTATGCTATGAAATGGTATAGCTCGTCCTCGTCGGTGGCTGCCCTCGGACCGTGCGATTCGTCCACGAAGGGGGTTGGTCGCGAGAAAGAGTTGTGGGTTGTCCTGATCAGTTCAGAGTTGGAGATAGTTTCTCCTCGGAGCTATCTTGTCAGCTCTGTCCACAAACGCACACACAACACAAAGTAATAATACATCACCGTCAAACCCAGCAGTAAAGGACTTGAATTCACTTAATGCGCTGCCTAATCTGATTTCGTCACGATTCATCAAAACACTCAAAATAGCCTGAGTCGCGCACGCATTCTGGATCTTCTGCCTCGCGAAAAACACATTATCCGCAAACTCAGACACATATTCGCCGTCCGTCGCAGCGCCTCCTGCAGCTTGAGTCCATTTAAAAAGAAAGATTACGCCGTAGAGAGGCGCGAGAGCGGAGAGGGAAGTCGGATCGAGAGTCAGAAGTTCGTCGAGTTGGACTGATTTGACGCCGAGTGTTTCGATTAGTTCAGTGAAGACGCCCTGATTTGAAGAATTAGTAGATTATTCTGTGTATTTTTTTTTGAATATTTGTACTTACAGCGTCGGACTCGATTGTGTTCCAGCCTGAGTTGGACATTTTGTATAGAATATCTCGATATTGAGACCGGCTGAGAGAGAGAAAGTGAATAGTCGATAACCCCTGAATCCGCTACTCACAAAACACCATCATTAAATACCAACATTACTTGATAGTTATTAGCACTCACCACACATAGAAATGAAATAATGAATATTGCAAAATTAGCAGTAGCAAAAGCTGCTTTAGCTGCTGAATTCCTACGTCCGAATCCGTCTGTGCCGCCCATAAAACCAGAACAATTGAGAGAGTTGCATTCGACTATCGAAACTACTCTACGACAGTGTTCGTCGGAGAATGTAAAGGTATTATTACTTGATAAAAGAATGGAATACAGCGCTGATAAATATAGACAACAAGAAAGATTATTCTGGAAACAGTGGCGACACCGAAACGAGTTGCAGCATTCGCAAAATACCTTACGATCCTATCGCCCAGCACATCCACCCGCCACGCGCGCACTTATATCCTCTTCATCCTCAACGATGTATTGCATCATGCTACTGATGAGGTTTTTGTAGAAGGGATTAGTGAGTATCTACCAGTACTGGTGGCGCATGCGTGGAAGTATGAGCGGATGAGGAGAGATGTTGAGAGTGTGGTGTTGTTGTGGAAAGAACGGGGACATTTCCATAATCTTTTCGTGGAAAAGATGATTGATTCACAGAGTATCGAGAGGTTATTAGATCCTGAGGAAAAATCAGAGGATACGTCAGAGGAAAGAGCAGAGATACAGGAGATTTTTGGAAGAGTTGGTGCTGCGTATTATGATCTACCGGTATCGACTACGCTGCATCTTTTCAGTTATTCGAATCCTGTGATTCCAACTGAAGCGGTCAAGCCAGTTCGTCTGAGACTGTCTAATGATGGAAACTCTCGCAACTTTCCGAAATCAGTACTAGACGCTGCAGAGACGTTTTACAGGGCAACTAAATACACACCGCGGTTTCGCGAACACGATGAGGCTACTGACGAGACTGATGAGTTTGTGTATGAAGGATGGAGTGTAAACTACTACGAGGAATCTCAAGCCCGTCGGAAGGAGCGAGAGGAGAGAGAGGAGAGAGAGAGAGAACAGTTATCGTCATATGAGGAGGAGGAGGAGGAGGAGGACATAAGACGGCCGCGAAGTCACTCGTCTGATTCACGGTGGAGTAATCGTTCAAGAACAAGGAGTAAAAGTCCAGGACGGCGAAGTTATAGTCGCAGTCGCACTCGAAGCAGGAGTTCAGAGAGATATCAGGATCCCGAGAGGCATTTGAATGAGTACTCAGGACAGTCATTCCAGCAGTCTGCGCAAAGCAAAATGCAGTGGAATGCACCACCGTGGCAGCAGCGTCGATTTTAGTATATTGTACGATACTGTATGATATCGTATAAAGGAGTAAGAGTGAGTTTACGGCTTGTATATAATGCAATATGATATTTTTGATTATTGAACACCGCTTTCAATTCTCACTCTTCCACTCTTCTTTTCTTATTTCTCTCTTCAATATTCACTCAGCCTCTTAAAACTCCATTATCTGATTGTCCAATACTGTTGAAGAGTTGAAGAGTTGTATGTGAGTGCTAGTGTAGTTCTTGTTTTGGCGCACAAACACGAACTGATTCAGGGGAACTGTGATCTAATTATTATCAACCACATTCAAATTCTCATTCAGCTGCATTCAACTATTGTAAATATAATACAGATAAATACAAATAATGAGACTGTCGATTCCGACGTTTGGGCTGCTTGAGACAGCAGAAACACCCGTAAAACACAGTAAGTACACACTATTTTCTGAAATACTCCACTGACAATTCCCAGAAGCCCTGCCTGGCGCATTCAACGCCTCGGACGACGACATCGACACTGAAAATACAATTCCAAATGACAATGAAGACACAGTCAGCAGTTCTTCACGCGCACCATCAGTCGCTGCGCTTGCCGTTTCAACGACATCAACATCAACAGATCCGCTCAGCAGACACATCCTCAAACGCACCGGAACTGAGCACAACATTGGAACAGCAACGGATCTCTCGCGCTCGTCCTCCTTCGCGCCCGGCGACGACCTTAGAGCAATGGCGTCCAGACCGTCCTCAACTATCTCTAGACGCCTCTCGCGCCAGGAAACACACAAGTCCGTCAAATCCGCGTCGCAGCAAACTACGCTGACTCCGCCGTCAGCACTCGCATCCAAATCCGCCTCTTCGCGACACAGCAAACATGTCTCCTTCTTCTCACGCTTCCGTAAGTCTTCTACAGACAGAGCTCGCACGCGCTCTTCAGACTCGCAGTCCGGCTCAGAGTCAAAGTCAGACGACGACGAAGGCGCGACGCCGCGACGCCGATCCACCGCCCGGCGCACTGAAGGAAACACAGCAACGCTCTTCTCCTCCCTCGCGACAGAAACTGGAGTACGCTCTCTCGTTCCACCGCGCTACATCCGTGTACACGCGCATGGAAAAATTGCAAAGGATTTTGACCGCCTCTTCCTCGCGCAGGAACTCCACCGCAAACCCGCGCCCAGTCAACCCGGAACTCCCGGCGACGGCACCTTCGACTCTACTATTGGATCCACTCTGTCCTCTGCAAACGCGTCTACCACGTCCCTCACTCTCCCCCCGCACAAACGTGGCGCGATTTGGACACTCAAGTTCTCAAAAGACGGGAAATACCTCGCGACCGGCGGCGAAGACCGCATCGTCCGTATCTGGGCAGTGATTTCGTCCCCAGCCGAGCGCGCCCAATGCGAACAGCAACAAGAAGACGCATACGAAGCTGCATCTACAACCGACACGCATCCCACATATCGCAGCGGATCAACCTCGCGCCGACACAACAGCCACCGTCATAAACATCCCCCGCAACAACGCCTCAACGCACCCCTCTTCCAGCCATTCCCCGCGCGCGAATTCGTAGGACACCAAGGCGACGTCCTAGATCTCTCATGGAGCAAAAACGACTTTCTTCTATCCTCCTCAATGGACAAAACCGTAAGACTATGGCACGTCTCGCGGCAAGAATGTCTCTGCTGCTTCCAACACGAGGATTTCGTCACCTCAATCGCATTCCACCCTTCTGACGACAGATTCTTTCTCTCAGGCTCTCTAGACTCTGAACTGCGTCTCTGGAGCATCCCTGACAAGATCGTCGTCTATCGCGCCGAACTTCCCGATCTCATCACGGCAGTAGCGTTCACGACCGACGGACAAACCGCTATTGCGGGGTGTTTTACGGGATTGTGTTTGTTCTACGAGACTCTTGGATTACGATACCACACGCGCATGCATGTGCGCTCGTCACACGGAAAAAACTCAAAAGGATCGAAAATCACTGGCATCGTACATCTTGAAAAATCCCCCGAATCAGTCTCCTCTGACGCAAAACTGCTAATCACTAGCAACGACTCGCGAATACGACTGTACAACATGCGCGATAAAAGCCTCGAAGCAAAACTAAAAGGAAACGTCAATTTGTGCTCGCAAATCCGGGGAACTGCATCCGAAGATGGACGCTATGTTGTCTGTGGAAGTGAAGATGATAGAGTGTATGTCTGGGATATGGCGCAAAAGACAAAAAAGGCTTCAAAACACCCTTACGAGTACTTTACTGGTATGCTACTACTCCACTACTCCTTATCTTATACTAACGGTATAGCCCACAACCATGTCGTCACCGACGCGGTATTCGCACCAGCAGCAACAATAGCCCTGCTAAGCCAATCCTTCGACCCAATCTACGACATGTGCTCTCCACCTCCTATTCGTCTCGTTCCACCCGGCGAAGAAATGAACGGACCGCCACCAAATCCACCGTCGCGGCATCTAAATGGGAATATCATTGTGTCGGCGGATCAGTATGGAACCATTAAAGTGTTTAGACAGGATTGTGCGTATACGAAACGCAGAGACGCGGCGGAGGCTAGTGCCGCGCTGAGCAAGACAAGCAGTGCGACGTCGATGCAAAATATGACCCCAACACACTCCCTCAGACGGGAACACGCATTCGTACCATCCCCTTTTGCGCCTACTCCGTCCTCGAGTCCCGCCGTGACGACCCCGGGCACAACCGCAAGCTCGATCGGCTCAAGACGAACTCCAGACACAAGCCGTCCAGTCTCGATCGCGCTCGCAGTTGACTCTCCATCGCGACTTTCAGCTCGCAGCGTAGAACGTCATTCCTCGATAACAACCCGCGCAAGTCGCTCGCTCTCGCGTATCGGCCGCCCTAAAAAGCGACGCGGGTCTTTGCTAAGTCCAACAACCAACCCGTCATCTCGCGCGTCAAGTATCGCCTCGCCAAAACTCAAACCGACAGACCCGCCACACCCTGCTCCATCCACTTTCCTCGAACCAGGCCAATTCACACTCCCCGTCTCCTCTTCTTCAGACGACGACGACGACGACGACGACGACGAAGCAGCTACGTCCCTCTCAGCAGGACAAGCCCGTGCCTCATCATACTTCTCCGACGATTTATTCGCCGACGATTCAGATACTTCGTCGCATCGGGGAGGTGAAAGTGAATTACAATGTCCGAAATGTGGAGGGACGAATTTCAAAGCGTCGATTACGGCGAGGAAGGAGACGAGGCTGGTGTGTAGTAATTGTGGGAGTTTGGTTGTGTAATCTTCAGAGTCTTTGACGAGCCATCTAGGAGAAAGAAAGTGCAGTGCGGCGTCCGAAGAATTCCAAATACTACGACGACACAAAGAAACGAGATGTGTGGCAGTAACTGTGGTAGGTAGTTCAGTCGTTACATCCTCTACGACTCGTCGTCCGGGAAAATGGAGCGCAGACTCTGAAAATTTCAATCATGGCGTGAAGAGAAGAAAAGCGTGTGCAGTAGTTGTGGCAGTCTTAGTCAAAATGAAGTGTTTAGTTGTTTAATAGTTTACGTGTTTGCATTATGGTTCGCGAGGAGTTTTAGCATATTTACTTTTTAATTCATTTACATATTTGGTTCTCAAAAAAAAGATAAAAAATTCATTGTTTAATCTCATATTCACATAATTACATTCATAATCAGAATCTTGAAAGCAACCCACCAAAATTGCAACAAAAACCACGACAACAAAATATAACAACAAACACGAACGCATCAACAACGAAGAAAAAAAAATCGCAGGAGCTAGTTCGGTAAATAAAAATTCACAAGACGCCGATGTTCGTTAACGATCCGCAAACAAAACATATAATAAATACACAGAAAGAACCCAGTTTTTTTTTGAGTAGTCAACAACTGAGATTTAGACATCATAGTGCGCGTCGCGAGGAACTTCTCCTTCCTCTGCCGCCCACTCACGAGCCTTGATCCGTTTCCAGCTGTAATTAACAGACTCTCTCCATCCACCTTGAATAGGAGCCGCGTCGACGCGAGAAGTCAAGGGGTTGAAATCGCTAACCATTAACGAAAACAGCAAACCGACACCGCCAAAAGCAATCGAGATCTTGTAGATATAGCTGAATGCGGGCGCATAGGCGTTAGCGACAGCTGCGAGTCCGATCTGTAACTGAGCAGGGGTAAGTGTTTGAACCTGAGGATCGTCGAGGTTACCGTTGATAAGAGCAAGGATAATAGGCTGAAGCGAAGCAAACGGGACACCGGCGCCAGCCAAGGGAACAAGGATGGTGTTGGAGACAGAGGCAGTAACCTTCTGAAGCAAGAAGTAGTGGTACAAGGTCGAGCCAATCGCACCACCAATGTTCTTGGCGGTGTAGATGAAACCAGTGACAAAGCCAATGTGCATAGTGCCGACGTGGTACTGCAAGAGAAGCATTCCGGTCCAGAAAGACGACGAGGCAAAGCCACCAACCATAGCGACAAGCACGGTCGACTGGGTCGAGCTAGTAGGAGTGATAATTGCGCAGCATGAGTTAGTGATCCAGACAAGCGCAACGTAAGCAGAAAACTGGTGATTACGCCACTTGCAGAAAGTGAAAATAATTCCCGAAAAGACAGGGAAAATCGACATCGGCAAAGTATAAGCCGATTGATACCAACCAGCAGTGATCTCGTCAGAAGTGAAAATTCCCTTGACAGCGGTAGGCCAGAAGTTGTTGGTCGCGACATCGCTCATCGACTGGAAGAAAATCGCGAGAAAGATGCAGGAGACACCACGCCACTGTGCAAATACAGTCGACAAAAACATAGGGAATTTGAAGCGCGTGCTGTAGAGGAAAGTCCAGAGGGCAACAATCATAAGAAGACCGAATCCGATCAAGACCAAGCAAAGAGTAACAGCCGAGTGCCAGGCAAACTGCTGGCCACCCATAGATACACCGAGAGAAAAGAGGACAATGCCAGCAAAGTAAACAAGGGCACCAAGGATATCAAACTTGAAGACAGATCTGACGATACCGAGCTGTCTGAAGGGACGCTTGGGGATGGGGTTGTAGAACAAGACGACGGCCATAGCAGCAAACCAGAAAACGATGAAAGGAATCCAAAAGATCCAGCGCCAATTGGAGTTGGTGTTGAGCGAGTGCGCAATGATGGGAGAGAAGCCGATAGCAGGTAAGAGTGCGAGCTGGAACAGTCCGATCACGATAGGACGCCACGAGTAAGGCAGGATCTCAGCGACGGTAGCAAAGATCTGGACATGGATACCAGCTGCGGTACCAAGAGCGATACCACCGACGATGACGGTGTTGAGGTTGTGAGCACCAGCGCAGAGACCGGCGCCAAGGAGACCACCAAAGTCGCCGATAAGGAGCAAATATCTGGAACCGTACATGTCCGAGAGCGATCCAAAGATAGGAGCCACAAAAGCAAGGAGACCTAGCTGGCCGAGCTGAATGAAGGTGTAGGTGCTCTGCGGGGTGAAGTGGTAGTTGATTTCGATGAGAAGGTTACTCGACGTGTTGACTGCGAAGAGTGCGCAAAAGATGGTGAGGTAGCTCGCCTGTATGCCAAGATGTAAGCGACCGCCGCGCGCCGATTTTTTTTAATAGTGCATATTAAAGATCTTAGTGAACAAGGGTATACGTACAAGCAGGGTGAGGAAGATATCAGAAGTGAATCTGAAGGGCGGCTCACGGTCGCGCTTTTCGAGCGCGACATCAGGATCGGTGGAACCGAAGCCGGGGATCATTCGAGTCTGAACGGCGGAGGGCGCGACGCTACTGGCGCCCTCATAGAGGTCGATGTTTTCGATGCGGCCGTCGGAGACTTTGGGGGCCATGTCCGTTGTGGCCATGGCGGGGAATAAACAGAGGCAGAGGTAGTTAGAAGAGAAGAGTTGAGGAAGAGTTGAGGAAGAGTGGAGCAAGAGAAGATGAGGAAGAAGATAACGGAGCCGGAGGAAGGACGTGACTTTTTAAGAAGTTTGCAGACAAGGATGGGGAGAGCTTAAAAGTGGTGCGGGGTCGCAGCGAAGCCAAGGCAAGCCCGAACAAGGCCTGTGACAAAGAGCAAAAGAGAACCAGGATCAGACAAGGACGGAACGAACGCAGACGGATTCGAGATTTGTGCTGCGATGTTTGAGGCACAATGTGTCTTTAATAGGAACTGCAGACGATATCGACGCCATTGCTTCACACCCAACAACAAAGGCTTCATCAACATTCACAGCACTGCAAGGGTATCAAAAGACCATCCCCGCAATTTCTCACGCCGGACGAGCTGTCCTCGTGTTGCGGTTGACGCTGTGCTTCCAGATTAAGCAACCCGCGCCGCACCAGGTCAAACAGTGTTCTGTGCGCATTATGTGCGACGAAGTGGCGCCGGTGTCGCCGATCGTTCGCACGCCCTAACACGCACTCTTTGTCAGTGGATTAGGGTAAAATGGCACGCACCCTGAAGTTTAATTGTAGTCGCGCTGTGCTGACTCTCAGACCATAATGAGAGTGTTAGGTGCTGCATTTGTGCTCAGTTGTTCACTCTTCATCACTCCTTGCTAAGTTGCTGGGAGGTCCTCTGATCACTTCTGCACTCCAAGCACTGTAAAACAATATCACAAAGTGCCTGCATATCAGAAGAACTCCAAATGCTATTCATCTCGTCCCGCTCCTTGTTCAACAAATGACAAAAAAAAAAAACAATAATCCGGGTCAGCTGAAACGCTGATCCACCGCACTCGTCTTCGCTCTTCGCTACAAGTCCCCCACTTTGCGACTTTGTTTGAGTCTGGCGATCCCGTCTTCCTTCGTCGGAGCCATTTATTCCGAGCTCTGTTCATAGAATTCCTGCTCTTTCATCTCTTTTTTCTGTGCTTCTGTCCTACTCGGCTCTCAGTTAAGCACTGCGTTTACCGAAAATATCTCCGCATTTCGTACAAACACAGGACCCTTGCTTTCTCTTCTCTTCTCTTCTTCTTTCTTTTCCTGCCAGCTCGTGGCAATGACGTCTCGCGCGCACGTGTGAATATCTCCGCATTTTGAAATCTAAATCGAGCCTCTCCACTTCTATTCCGCCTCTCTTGTCGCGTTATCGACTGCCACCCAAACCTTCACATCTAATCATCCTTTCCTAATTAACCTCCTCAGATTTCCTTTTTTTTTTCTTTTCTCGTTTCTGCACTTCCCGAGAAATTCCTATTTTGTAGATTGTTGATCATAATAATTAAATTCGCGAATGCTGAATAATTACTAACTGCTCGTGATCCTCTATTCCTCGGTCCGTCTCGGTACTCTCATGCGGGGTCTCCCCTATATCTGATACTCTATATCAGAACAATCTCAAATAAATAAGAGGAAATAATCCAGCTGAAAAACCTACCACTATGCCTGAAATCGCTCGTGATATCTCGTGAATATTGCTTGATCGCCTACAACCCACGTAATCCAGACCGCATAAATTGACCCTTCCATCACCAAACATCCCTTGCACCCATCCGATCAGACGAATAGGAATAAGAAAACGGATTCTCAAAATCCATAGGCAACTGATACGGATTCGGCGTCTGCCGCTCTACGATCCTGCCGTACAAAAAATTTGAAACCTCCCGCGCCTTGATTTTCCACATCTCCTCAATCGCGGTTTCGGTCGCGGGGTCTCGGAAGATCAGGCGCATGTTTGCATAGGGCAGGATTGGCGGCCACATTGACGGCGGGAGACCGGACTGGTTGCGTTGTTCGAAACAGCACTTTATCGACGTGCTGTAGTAACTGTGCTGTGCTACATCCTTCTCGTTAGCATCTCTCGCTTACAAAAAAAAAAAAAAAACAAAAAAAAAAAACTAATGCAGATCTCACTTTGAGCCATAACGAAATCAGTTATCCGAGGCATCCCATATACAATCGCTGCCGTAACCGATACCATCAACTCGCTAAGCCGTTTCCGCGCCGCAATCGCTTCCATGCTCATCGAATCCACATCCTGCAGATCAATCGAATACTCTTGCCCGTATGGATCGCACAAATCGTAAACAATCAAGACATTCCGCAAGAATGGCCATGTAGGCGTACTCTTTTGTGGTTTTTCAAAAGAAATACTCTCTCCATCTGCCAACTCTTGGAATAATTGAGGACATGCTATCCCCCGATACCGTAATGTTTCTAAATGCTGAGACACCCTGCGCAACATTCCGCAAAATCTCACCATGCTACCGTCCATGGCTGGGATTTGCCAGCGGAAATCAGACATTAAATCAAGATCAAGAAATGTCAGATTCTCAAACGCTCCTTCTATCGTATTTAGTTCTGTCCGTATTTAGCAGCTGCACTTTATGAACTTGACAACAAAACTTACTCAATTCATCAAACATAGGCTCATACATTGACCTAGTGGGCTCACACAGCGTCCAATGAAACACTAAATTCTGTAGATCCGGTTTCACACAGTCTATAATATCCAACATATCATTCGGCCCTAATATCTTGCGATACCGCTCAGACTGCGTTGGCGAGTACACGCCCAAAAACACTAAACTAGATATCCCAGGAATCAAATCCAGCTTTGTTAATGGCCCATTCTCAATCGACTTGGCTATCCGGATCGTTTCGGCAGGGTGTAATGGCTGCGGGAGTGTCACCATAGGCCGGATTACAATTTTTCGGTCGTCGCGCTCGTCTAGCTCGACAATGCGTCTGATTAAATCCCATACATGAAAAAATGACATGCCAGATTTGTCGGTTTCGTTGGATTGAATAGTATCAGTGTACACAAACACATAAAACTCCCGAACATGCTGCGCAATCTCTGGCCGCAACAGGACCTCTGCGTCTTGCTTCAAAATATACAAATCAAGCGCAGGATTACTATAGATCCCAATTGAAAAATCAATCCTGCTGAACATAACCTGCGCCAACACTGCCCTCCATGCCCGACAAACAGTCGATAATGCGCCCATCTGTCGAAACAGATTTGTCAGTCGTCTATCCAACCTTCGCGGCAGTTGACGTGCGTTTGTCCCATCAACAGTCGACATCAACCGGAATGTATAAGGATCAAACCGTGATCCACAATCGTCGTAAAACACATATTTCAGAATTAATTCGTGGATTTCGTACGGCAATGCGCGGAAAGCCATATTCGCTTTCGCATTATCTCTGCAAACTTTCTTAATACTCAATTGCCCTATTCAAGAACTATTCTCTGGAAATAAACAGTCTACTTACTCTTAAATGCCTGATATCGTGAGTATCCTGTCCTAGTACTGCTTCAAACCTGTCCATCAATCTTGTCGCGGCGCGTGTATCGCGTCTTGTAACAGCAAGGGATTCGTACTAACGGTAAGTTCCAGGTCACGTGCAGAGCTACTTGCCGGAAGGGTAGGCGAGTGCGACCGGTTACTGTTGACTACTAAGTTGTTTTATATAGATCTTCCGAGAGCTCTGAGTGTTATGAATTAGATATTAGTGAATGCTTGCTGAGTATGAGCTGCGCTGCTGAGAAAGATGGCACAGAGGCAGGTTACTGCTCATCCTCTCAATATCCATTGAACAAGGAAGTAGTTGTTGTATTCTAGTATTGCTCTTAGTGATATGTAAGTATATATATTACTGTTATCCTACTGCATATTACGAGGCGCAGACATCTGAAAACAGCTTTAAACCGAACTCATATTCAGTAAACAGTCTGCGAAACGTCAACTGATTTCTCAATATAGACAGCTTCCGGAGTAGGCTCGTTACCGTCTTCCTTCTCGTGCTGCTTCTGCATCGTCATTTGCTGGAACTCGATCTCGACCGAGTCGCCGAAACGGGTGCCAATTTCCTCGAGCGACAGTCCAGCGGTCTGTGATGTGCTTGTTAGTAAGAATGATGTAGACAGACGTAACAGGACATACCTCAGGCGCGTAGAGAAGAATTCCCGTGGTCGCAACAAAGCACACCGGCATAAACACAAAATAGTACTTCCCCCCCAATATTCGCGAAGGCGGTCGAGGCAGGCACGGTAAAGGCGAGCTGGGTAATGAAGAAGGTGGTGAGCGCAATAGTGACCCCGGTACTGCGCAAGTGTGTAGGCCAGATCTCGGCGACGTAGACGTAGGCTGCGCAGTCGACCGTCCAGCCATAAATGAAGATAAAGATGTAGTAGAAGGCGACGGCGGTGCTGATACCAGGCTTGTGGCCAGAGTCAAGAAAGAACCTCTGCAAGACACCTTCGTTCGTGATGTTCATACAGCAGAGATATCCACCAACAGCAGTGACAATGTTAACAGTGCTTGGTATACACTTGGCAAGGAATCGTACCTAAAAGAGTAACTCGACCAAACCGATCCATCAGCACATCATTAACAAGAGATCCCGACAGTCCGACAACAAACCAAACAAGAGACAATTCAACGTAGTGTCATAGCCAAGATCAGCCATCAACATCGAGATCAAGTTCGCGACGACTAGCACACAGTGAGTGGATTGTCCCATTCCCCAAACCAACACCGCGCATATAGCACGCTTGTGCAGGCTAGGAGTCTTCAGGATATACAAGATCCCTTTTGGAAGCCCTTTCTCGACAGCAGTCTGAGCTTCAATCTGGATCAACTCAGCGCGAGCAAGATCCGCATCCGGATCCTCGTCAGACTTGTGTAGCTTCTCAAGAATCTCCCACGCTTCACCTGCTCGATTGTTTTCCACCAACCAACGAGGCGACTCTGGAATGAAAAATATTGAAACAAGAAGCATCAGCGACAAAAAAGTCAAAACATAAAACTGAAGACGCCATTGATAATCAGTCTCGACAAACCGGAATCCCAACGCGACAGCGGAAGAGAAGATATAAACATTCGTAATCATGACCAGTCCGCGACTATGGGGAGGCGCAATTTTCGCTCATATACACAGAAACATTAGCAATAACCACACCAGCTCCGATTCCACAAATTCTTCGAGTAACAATAAACATCACTGCGCCTACCTGCAGCGCACTGCTGATTGTAAGTAGACGGGCCGCGACTCCGGTTGCGATACGACGACCGAATTTAGTCGAAATAGGACCCTGAAGAATTGCACCAACCAGATTTCCGCTAATAAAACCACCCAAGATGCCATCGATGAGAGAGGAAGCATTGCTGCCGGACAGATATTTGCCAACAAAAGACTCCTGCGCTAATGTTCCTGACAATGCATTGTCGGAGTAGCCAAACAGGAAACTGCCCAGAGCAGAGATCACAATGACCTTGACATTTGACCAAGTCGTCTTGGGCTTGATGTGCGTCTCCTCTGGCCGGATACTGCGCTTGATTCGAAGATTCTCAAACATTGCGATGAAGCTAGAGTCTGCTGGAGTCTGGGGTAAAGATAGGCACTCTGATCAATTTGACAACAGAGTTCTATCATCTACATTATATACAAATTTGCATCTCGACACCGCTAGGCTCATAAACACAAGCAAGCTGACACCTGCAGATCGGTCTTCTTCGTATGTTTGCCACCCTGATTTGGGGGAAGTGTCTCATTCCGGCAGAGTATAACGAATATTGATGATTTTCTCGGCCAATCGCAAAAAGTCTAAGCAGTTACTGTCTGAATAAGGCAAAAGCATCATGGATTTCCCAGGCCAGAGTGTAGCTAAATCGAAGGTTAATAGACCGAGAAGAGGGGAAATCTGCGACTTTGGAGGCTACTAAACTGGAAAGCGGGGATGACGTTTTCGGGATTGACTGGCTTGGAATTGACGTGATGGGGACGTACAATCATCTCAGATTATTTAGGTGCTTGGTTTTTGCGTGAATAGAGTGGACAACCGGCTAGTTGCGCCGGTGGAGAACATCTACCGGCGGCGACTGATCAGTGAGATGCGCCGGGTAGAACTTCTCAGCGGATGTCTTTTATTACTATGCAACAGTCATTAATAGTATATTAGAGCTGGATTGTCCGTGGTTGCTAATTTGCGGGCTTTAGTGGAGATCTCTTTCCGGCGGAATTTCTGACAATTTTCGTTATTAGAGCTGACTGAGTGAGCATATTACCATTTGTGTCCTGATTGTGAGTACATGAGGAGAGATATAGTATAGATATCAATGATATAGAGCGTATATAGACGCCAAATTATGGAAGTATTTAGAAATATGCAAGAGAGGATAATAGAATTAATTGAAAACATGTTCGGTTTAGGTCTGAACAAGGTGCAACTAGCGCTCATACCCGGTCTGATAAACTGCTGTAAGCACACTGAACACTAAACTCGCACAACAACTCTGTCAGCACTTCAGCAATACAATAATCAATAAACACTCAGTATATACTATCTCACTCCTAGTTTCACCCCTACGCGAAGTCCTACATCGCATCCCGGAAGCGGCTTCTCCAGCTGAAGCGAGCGCTGCGCGGCTGTTTCTGCGCCGCACTTCTGTCCCGATTTGGCAGCTACACAATAAAAAAAAAAATCACATTACGTAATAAAGCGGGAAAATAGATAGCATTTAGACGACAGGTTATGCCTATTCCGGCGAGGATGTGAACTGTCCACTCAAATCGAATTATATGACTTTAGACAGCTTATCTTTAGAAAAGAGTATGTGAGTCAGTTTTGGTTGAAGGTGTTACATAAAGACCCTGAATGTGCGTGTTAGGAACGACTCTTGTGTTCCCATCGAAGCCGCAGCATTACTCCGTACAAACTGACGAGCAGAAGTGCACTATTCACACTCTGCTGACTTGCTAACACAAACAACAAGGAGTGATGCTCATCGTAGAATGCACGCCATACTCAGCCGGATCAACATAAACGCGCTTAGAGAGGGGCAAACCATCCTAATCTAGCGATGAAAACACTTTTCGAAGCAGCCAGCCTACCAAAATGGAATTCTGATCGAGAAAGCAATGATCTGTGTCGGAGTGAGTCTGATGTTTGTGAGCGTAGATTATGTTCATGTGTGTTTTGGGGTCTAAGTGCATCGATTCAGCGCTGTTTCTTATCGAACGAACTCGTTCTTTTTGTCCTTTTAAATAAACAATGAAATAATATCCGGAATGTCTTTTGCTCAAAAGTAATAATCCACAACTCTGCCCCGCACTCGCAAAGGAAGAGCACTTTCACGAATACGCTTCGAAAACACTCTACTTCTCGTTGAAGAATTAAAAATTCTTCCTCGCAGTCGCGTTTGTTTGTTGATATTTATTTACTGCCGCTATATTCTTTGCTCTTTTCAGAGCATACTCTGATACTGGAAAGCACTCATCTTCTCCTGCCACCGTGACCGTCGATATCGTGAATGTACGTCTTTACTTCACTTCGCTTCTCTCTACATCTCTAGCCTCTCAATCAGAAACCCACCGCCATCCACTCGGAGAAAGAAGTCACTTCCGAATGGCTCGCCGCTGTTTTTGAACTCGACGCATCCAAAGTCACCGTCGAATCAATCCAAGTCCTGCCCGGCCAGATGTGCACTACCCTCCGCATCAGCTATGAAGTAGCCCCGGAACGGACTTCGCGTCCTATTATCGTCAAGATCTCGTCTTCGACTGCCGAATCTCGCAAGACTGGTGCGAAACTCGGATTGTATCGCCAGAAAGTCAGTTTCTACAAGAAACTTCTTCCGAGATACGAAGGATCCCCAGTTGTTCCAAAATGCTACTTCTCAGCCCTTGATGATGACGGATTTGTTACTGTAGTTCTCGAGGACGTTGGAAAAACCGAAACTCCCCCTCAGCTTGAAGGCTGCGGAGTTGAGGAGGCCGTCATGGTTCTCAAGGTTCTGGCAAGCATCCAAGCACCAGCGCTCGGAGACTGGATGTTGGAAGGTATGACTCCATGGTTTAGAAAGCCAAACTTGTTTGAGAGCCCTGAGCTGTACTCGGCCAGCTTGCCTCGTTATTTGGAACTTCACAAGCCGCGAAGGGATCTTGATTCTGAGCATGCGAAGTTTCTCACGTTTATCGATGAATACATGGACAAATGGGCTGTGGATGTACACCCTCTTCTCTGCGCGGTTCATGGTGATTTCCGCCTGGATAATATGATTATTCACGATGGTGTTGCTACCATTGTCGACCGGCAAACAGTCACTTGAGGTTCTGACATGCGCGATGCCGCCTAGTTCATCGGCAGCAGCTTGACGACAGAGCACCGCCGTAAATACGAGAAAAAACTGTTTGATATCTACCTTAATGACCTCAACTCAAAGTTCAGATTCTTTATCCCAGCGCACGAAGGTTGGGATGAATATCGTCGCCAGTCAATCTACGGTCTCTCAATCGTTGTCTCTACCAGCACCAGTGTTGGCCAGACTGAAGATGGCACGCGTTTGGCAGCTACGATGATTGAGCGTTATGTCCAGCACGCCATCGACCTTGACGTCGTATCTCTCCTCAAAGGAATTCAGTTCAAAAATGGTACCACGTTGCCAAAGGCTTTGCTTCCTTACGACGTGGACAAATACTGCCACGATCTTCCCGGTATCAGCGATCATCTTTGGAACGAGAGTTGGTACTTTGACTGTGTCTCGCCTGATGGACAGACAGGGCGCTTATATGCGTCTTGGCCGTCTTCCTAATCAGGGAATTGTGCTTTATACAGCTGCCATTACTCGTGTCGGAAAGTCAGCAATCATGATTGTCAACCCTGCGTCGCCTCTTCCCCCTGCAGATGATATTTATCAGAAAATTGTGACTGATAAATTTGTCGCGGAACAAGATTGCGACAAAAAGCACGAATCCTTCCGCGTTAAAGTCTTCGGCACCGGTGTCGCCCATGAAGACCACTCTGGGCCATTATGTGAAGACCCTGGTACTCCGATTGAGAACGTTGGATTTGACTTGGTGTGGAAGACAGATGGTGTTCCGTTCGCCTGGCAGTTAACCCCTCGTTACGAGATTCCTTGCACTGTCACCGGAACGATCAAGATTGGACAAAGAGATTGATTTCTCAGGCCTCGGTCAGCGTGATCATTCTTGGGGAAACCGGGATTGGTGGAAGTTGCAGTGGATGTGGACCGCAGTCCATTTCCCTGATGGAATGCATATCCACGCGTTTTGCATGCTGGGTAACAAGATCCCGTTTAACTACGGATACATCCAGCGTCCTGGTGAGGACGTTACAAAGCTTACTAGTGTCACCAGTTTTGAGACTATTGAGGAGAACGGGTTGATCAAGTACGGCACTGTGAAGATGGGGCCGGATGGTATTACCTTGCACATTGAGGTCGTGGCAGCAGGTGCTTTGCTCTTGATTGCACCTGACAATGGCCTTCGAGTCAAAGTTCCTTAGATGTATGTGCAAAGTAACTACTGACGATGGACGTGTTGCATATGGATGGATTGAGTGGAATTACCAGACCACTGATTACTAGATTAGGCAGTAGATCAAGTAGAGATCAGGAGGAAGATAGGGTCAATAGAGTCTGGAGCAGTTGCTCGACTCTTAATCTGAGTGTTTACAGAGGAAGTTATGTTTACAATAACAATAAATCTTGATACAATATTCTATATCAATTACATAATTCCTATCTAATACAATAACATCAAAAATATAAGAATAACAGCGGTTGAACAATTTCACCGCGCTGCTCCCAATCAGCCACACTTGCCGCGGCTCAACTACCACCGCCCCCGCATTCTTTGAGCAACGCTTTGAAGGAGCGGATTTCAGATATATCGGAGTGTGTTTCCCAGTCTTGGATGCTTTGGCAGAGTAAATACAGAGTATTATGCCATCTTCTACCGGAATCAAAGTGCTTGTGGTAGGCGCAGGTTTTGCTGGTCTCACGGCCGCAATCGAATCTGTGCGTCACGGACACAAAGTTACCCTCCTCGAATCCTTTCCTGAAGTCAAGGCTCTGGGCGATATCATCTCGTTTGGAGCGAATGCCGGACGCATTTTCAAGCGCTGGGAAGGCGTTGAGGAGCAGCTGGATCGTATATGTCTTAACACGAAGGGTATTCATTTTAAGACATATCTTGGAGAGGATGTGTATTATCAAGAGTGGAAGCCTGAGGAGACCTTTGGCAAGCCGTTTAACGGTCATCGAGGAGAAATCCATGAAATTGTCTATCAATATGCGCAAAAAATCGGAGTCAAGATTGTTCTGGGACACAGAGTGACTGATTATTTTGAAACTGAAACTGAAGCTGGGGTCATCGCAAACGGGCAGAAATTCACCGCTGATCTCGTGCTTGCTGCTGATGGTGTTCGTTCAAAGGGACGAGAAATCGTCCTTGGCTACGACGATAAACCAAAATCCTCTGGTTACGCAATCTTCCGTACTTGGTTCCTGTCTGATAAACTTGCTGAGAATCCGTTGACGAAGTTTATGTGCGAGAACGGGGATAATCATTGTGCATGGCTGGGACCTGATATCCACTTCATCGCGGCGACGATTAAAGACGCAAAGGACTTCAGCTGGGTTTGCACTCATAAGGTATTCGTCACACTGTTTTTTTCTCCAATTGCTGGGTCTAACGCTTTATAGGACGACGCAGATATTGAAGAAAGCTGGCAAACTCCTGGAAAACTGGAAGACGCACTTAAAGTCCTAGAAGGCTGGGATCCAGCTGTACTTGAGATTGTCAAAGCTACGCCTCCTGAGACTCTTGTTGATTGGAAACTAGTCTATCGTGATCCGCTTCCTACTTGGGTTTCTCCAAAAGCACGGATTGCTCTTATTGGTGATGCTGCACATCCATTCTTGCCTACTTCTATCCAAGGCGCGAGTCAGGCAATGGAAGACGGTGCAACGCTAGCCGTATGTCTTGAACTAGCTGGTAAAGACAACATACCTCAAGCCATCCGCACGTACGAGAAAATCCGATACGAGCGCGTCATTATGGCGCAAAAGACCGGTGAAGCAACAAGAGATAAATGGCATAAAGCGGATTTCAAGAATTTGAAGGAGAAACCGGATGCGATTAAGTTGCAGAGAGGAGAGTGGTTGTTGGGTCACGATGCTGAAATTCATGCTTATAGTGTTTATAAAGAAGTGGCTTCGTCTCTTTAGATTTATAATATGTTTTTGGAGATATTTAAAACTAGACCTTGACGACAGTATCGCCTGAAAGAATAACATAAGTAGAATAGCGTATAGCAGAAAGTAACAGTAAAATATTTAAAAGAGATTATATATTCAACTAACTCACGAATCAAATGCATTTTAACATAGTAATCTACTCATTCACTACAATCTAGAATTACCCATCATATCAGTAACCGTCTTAGTAGTCTCAGGACTCGAAGTCGTTCTCGTATCTCCAAGTAAAAGTTCCCATCCCTTGCCACGATACTTTGCAGGCCAGATTCCAGCTCGTCCAGGCGAAAGAATACCCTTGGGATCCAAACTATCTTTCAGCGACTCTGTGAATCTCAGCATAGCCTGGTCATTCCAGCCGTAAGTGCGAGAAACCTGATCCGCGAGAAGAATATGAGTGCGATATTCTCCGTATCCTTGCTTGGCGCAGACGTCAATCATCTTGCGCATGCATGCCATTGCGCGGATCTTATCTCCCTCGTCGTTTCGATCATAGACGATGTTAGCGATAAAATGCATCTCGCGGTTGGCGATGCAGTAAGTAGGAAACAAATCAAAACCAAACTCTTCGTGAATTGCACGGACAGTTTCATAGAGAATACGAGAATCTTCTTTCTTAGTCGGTGAAATTGGCGCAAAGAATAAATGTCCGGCGTTAGGCTTCCAATTGAGCCAGTCAAGTTCACGGATCTCTGGAACTCCTGAGCACACTTTAACACGAGAGTGCAGGTAGTGATCAGCAGGCACATCTTCGGGGAAAATGAACTTGGACCCTTCGATCTTGCTGAACTCAGTCTTGACTATCTCAAGTGTCTCGAGGATCTGTTTTCTAGTTCCGTAGAGAGTTCCGTAGAACACCCATGAGCAATCACCACATGCCATTTTAGAAGCATACTCACGGACTACTTCACGCGGAATACGTCCTTCTTTGTTGTAAAAGTCAGTCTTGGGCTTTCCAGTCACTGCAAGTTCCTGAATAACATGACGAAGCTGAGGTACGTTTCCCAAGATACGCTTGATCATCATTGGACGAATGACATCAACAATATTGGCAAAATCGTCGTCTCGGGGGAAAGTAACCATGAAGGTCTGGTGCTCTGTTTCGGGCATGAGCCAGAAACCCATCTTTGTGACGATACCAAAGTTAGATTGAGTGAAGATGCCATCGACGTAAGGACCGTAGCCATACTGGAATGATTGCCAAGATGGGTTGTCGGTGCCGTTAGGACCTGGAAGTGCACCCATACCGGTACGAATGACTTCACCATTAGGAAGAACAACCTCCATACCACAGTGATTTCCAAAGTGGTCGCCGTAGAGAGTATAGCCAACACCACGATCAACAGCGTTGCCCAAAACAGAGCCACCGCCCAAGTCTGGAGGATCAATCCACATCGGAAGGCCAGTCTTCTGCACTTCGTCGTAGAGCTTGTAGTAAGTGACACCAGGCTCGACCATACATGAGTAGTTCTCGCCATCAATCTTGAGCACTTTGTTCATACGACGGCCAAGATCAACCACAATGCTGCCTCTGACGCGCGGAGCTGCTCCTCCGTATCCGAGATTACGACCGATGGAGATAGGATAGATTGGAATCTCGTAGGTGTTTGCCCATTTGACTACTGCAGAGACTTCAGCAGTGGAGCCTGGGTAGCAAGCAGCAGAGGACACGGAATCGCCCGGTGAGAAGACGTGATAAGCATCGTGGGTGTTTCTATTGACTGTCAGTTAAGCTCATCAAAGTACACAAGGACACATACGGATGCTCGATGTACCATCCATCGACAAGCGGTTTATCATTGATCTCCACGTTCTCTTGTCCCACGATATCTCTTAATGCGCTGATAGCAGAGTTGAAAGTAGATCTAGATACATCTGGTGGAAGCACAGGAAGCTCATCTTCGTCGCGTTCAAATGCGTCCGGGGCTGTCTTTCGCGAGTACAATCGTCCTTTGGATTCTTTTGCGCGGTCGAGGAGGTTTGTGGGAATTCCAGTGTGGACGTCGTCCAACACCGGCACGTTCATCGCAGCGCACATCGTAGGAAATCTAAACTGACGAAGATGAACATACTAACTCCTGGAAAATGCTCTGAATATATTCAGACCTGCTTGATTAAAGACTGGGCAAGCACTCCGCGGCGAAACAGAGCTGCCGTTTTGGCATATGTAATCACTTACATCAGCACTTCCCCAGATTTCCTCGCGGCTGAGAAGCCCTTTACCAAAGGGCTGTTTGTGGGGTAAAACAGCCCCGCTCAGAATGCTCGAGAATACGTAATCAACGAGTTTTACACTTGATGATTCAATAAAAGAGAATAGAATACAAATGAGGGGACAAAAAGATGAGGCTGTGACAACCCTGTTTCGAGACTGTTGTTCAATGCTGTGACTGGTGTAAACAATCCTGCCTGTCTACAATCCTTTTCGTCAGATATTCCCCGGCTCAAAAGCTGCTATTAACTCAGGAAGAATTGAAATAATGACAAACAACAATGAAAACAGTCATGAACAACGGTCCAGTTCAGCAGCAGAAAGCACGGCCGCAGAGACAGCTGCTTCGCGACCGCGTCGCAAATCCATCGTCAATGGCGATCGCGTATCACGAGCCTGTGATAACTGTACGCTACTCCTTGATCTACAATCTTCACCAGCTAACAGAAACAAGGCTCGAAATCAAAATCAAAATGCCTGCTAAAACCAGAATCTACTACATGCGAGAACTGCAATTTCTTGCAAGTACCATGCACATTTGCGCGTGAGATACGGAAACGCGGACCACCAAAAGGATATGCCAGTGCAATCGAAAATAGAATATCATCCCTAGAAGAAGCTCTTGGAGAACTGCAGGGTGGTATTATACAGAATGCCTCAGATCATCCCCCAAAAAGACGTGCATTGTCAATCGACGATGTATCCGACTCTGCGTCTGGTCCGAGTATGACTCCAATCGCAACCGATGATCTCATGAGCCTCAACTTCCCAGACCTTTCTACCATGTCTTCTGCTCCAATCCAGAACAAAGATATCCTAGGCCATCTTTCTATTGACGAAAATCTCACAATGCGTTATCATGGCCCAACATCAGGATTGCAACTAGTCACTTCTTCAAAGATATACTCCACTCCATTTTGGCACTTTCCAAATCCTGGATACTGGCCAAAAACAAAGAGAAAAATTGTACGTACAGAGGAAGATATAATCCAAGCTGCTGATGCTACTTTCGGTGGTCTGCTACCCAGCATCGAAGTTCAAGATGAGCTCTTAGAGTATGTTATCCTATACTACGTTGTATTTCTACTAACAATATCAGAGCATATTGGTCATATATCCACCCGTGCTTTCCAGTTGTAAATAAACCATTTTTCATGTCGCAGTTGGCAACCGACAGACTTGGTCTTATAAACAACAGCCAATCGATTCTCGAGCAATTGAAACGTCGCATTCCTCAGGTGTTCCTACTAGCCATGTTTGCCCTTGCTGCTCGATTTGTCAATAGTGATCCTAACCAGGAAACTGGCGATAGTGATCCTGGCGATGATTATGCAACAAAAGCTGAGCTATTACTCGCACAACACAAACAAAGCTCAATCAGTCTCTGCATGACCTCCCTTTTAATGGGATATCGTGAACTAGGAACTGGCGGTTCTATCAGTTGGATGTATATCGGAAATGCTGTCCGAATGGCTCAAGATTTAGGAGTCCATCGCGATCCTTCAGTATGGAAATCAATTCCTCTTCTTCAAAGCATGAGTGACACTGAAATTCAAGCGCGGAGACTCCTATGGTGGGGAGTTTACGTCGCAGACAAATATATATCAGCTTGGCAAGGTCGGCCTAGTGCTATTCATAATTCAGATTTTGACACTGCGTTGCCAATTGCCAACGCTGACGATATCGCTATGCAAAGTTTTCTCCAAATCATCAAGTTATCTATGATTCAAGCTAGAATCCAAGAAGCTTGGTATATGGTGCATAGCAGGACTGAACACGAGGATGGCAAACTAATGGAATTGGATCGACAACTCGCAGAATGGGAACAGGGACTCCCTATAGACCAAAGACCAAGCAGCGCAACAAACATCAGATTATCAGCACCGATTGCAAATATGCATGCTCAATTCTGGAACTGCAAAATATTACTCCATCGACCGTTTATCAAAGGCAATCCAGGAATGGGAACCAGCATGTCTCATTTGGCGGCAACTTCCTCTGCAGTTGCGCTGTGCAATCTCATTCATCGTTCTTTTGCTGAACAGGATTCAACATACGCATCTTTGTTTCTCAACTATTATCTCTTTACCGCAGCTATCATGCTTATCTTCAATCACGCTCATTTCCCATTTCTGTATTCTGAGGCGTCACTATCGCAATGCACGCAATCATTACTTGCCATCGGAACAATATGGCCATCAGCATCCCGAACGCGTCAAATCATTATGAAAGTTGAACAAATTCACTTATCAGACGATGCAGCCTTAGCAAACGGTACAAAAGCAGAAGTTAATCAAGCTTTTGCAGATTGTATCCAAGATCCTCTAACGACATCGATCGAAAATAACTCGTTAGAACCGGCAAAATCATCAATGGGAGACGAGTTTACAAAATTTTTAGAAAATTGGGATTTTCCGGTCGATTTTACGTTTGGATATGATGAATTGAAGTTACAATTAATGTTGAACTAGTTTTCAATTAATAGCAATAGTTTACTAAGCAAGTTTGAGTCGGCTTAGAAGATGAGCGCGGTGCCACCAACTTCTGATTCTAAAGAGAGTTAGCATAAGTTTAAACAATTGAGAATAAACTTACCTCTTTCCATAAACATATAGGGGAATAGCCAAGACAAACGAGGTAAAAATGGCAATACCACCCAAAATATCAAACACGATATCAGGTCCTGAACCCGTGATCCAATTATTGAAGAAATACGAAAACCCATAAAAGATGAAATTCTTGATAGACATTGCCGCCACGATAATTTCGACCGACAGATCACGATACGCATCAATCATGTAGTTACTGGCGGTGATTGCCATAGTGGTTGATCCAGCACAGATGAATCCGTACATGACAGCGGCGACCACTGGAGAGTCTTGGAACTTGTATACGGTGCCGAATCCAAAACAGCCGATAGTTAGACAGATTGTGCCGACAACCACACCTACTGGGAGCTTGAACTCTGGTTCGAAAATATTGTTGTTCTTGCGCGAGATCCAAAATGTCATAGGATTATTGATCACAAAGAAGAACAACGAGGCGAGAAATCCAGCAATCAACGGACCAGCAGACATAAAGCCAAGAAGCTCAGCTGTAAGATTATAAGGAGCGACTCCGTAAAGCTGGGCAAGGCAATAGTTGACATTCACAATCCAAGCAAGTGGAATTGACATGGCCAGAACAATCTGCACAGTTGTTAGCGGTTACAACTGAGTTGTCCACATACGTACTTACCCAGAAAATTGCCGGATTTAGGAGCACAGCAAATGGACGCACCATAAGACGGATTGGATTCTCTTCAGATATATGCCCATGATACGGATGAATATATTGCCAGTACGTCTTCTTTGCTGGAACCTCTCTTCTTTGCTGTTGCAAAGCTTCTCCGTCGCTCTTTTCCTCGAGGTGTTGTGGAGCCTCGATTTTTTCAATATCATCAAAGATTTCCTCGCCTATGACGTCAATATCGTATTTTGCATCGCGAATATATGTTGTTTCCGTTGCACAGAAAATAATCAAAACTGCTTGCAATGCAACAAAGATAACATCAATGTAAAACACCCAATGCCAGCCAAGAGTCGTCACAATCGGACCGGTAATAACTGAGGTAAAACAATTTATACCTCCAAAGCAGAAATTGAACACAGCAAGTCGAAGTCCACGTTCATGTAAAAAGTATAAATCACCAATCACGGAAACAACGATACTTTCGTATGCCACGTTACCAAGACCTTGCAAGATACGACCTGCTAGTAAGGTATTGTATGTTGAAGCAGCACAGCACACAATCGTACCAAGTAAACCAAACAGCGAAGCAGCGATAAACTGTGGTCTCTTGCCATAGATTCTACTCAAAGCAGAGACAATCGGTCCTGCTGCGGCAACTACTAGCAGCTGATAGCCAGTAAGGAAAGCAACTTGCGTGATGGTACAGTTCAGGTCATTGGCGACATCAATAGTACCCGCGGCCAAAATAGGACCACAGACACCACAGTTCATGACATATCCAAACGAATGGACTGCAAATAAAAAATCGCGACGCATAATTGACCAGTTCTAAAAGATATCAATAACAGCACAATAAATGAAAGCAATAGCACGTACCAAAGGATCATTGGGATCTTCAGAGGGCTGAGGAATAAGAATAACATGACTATTCTTTCCTTTTGCATGCTTCAAACGAGATGCAATATCTTGTGAAATCGCAGCATTCTGACCATCAGCAGATACCTGATCTTCTAGCAAAGAAGTACCTGGTACGTGAGCTAGTTTGTTGTCCTCAAGAATGCCAAAGGCCATTGTGGTTGCTCTGCTGCTCACCCATTGTTCGATATTTGTTGCTTATTATAAATTTGTGAATAGTAAGCGATATCTAGAATGAGGGGATCCATCGATTGGATAATAATAATAATAATATTTATAGACGGTTAAAGCAAAGAAGCGGAAAACGTGGGGTAAGATGACATTCATCTGTCAATTGTGATATCAATACTCTATTCTTATCCTGTATTCAGGGTAGGTATTTAATAGTCACAGACAGTATAACCAGTATATAAGAAGATATAAATTAGTGTAGATAGTAATAAATCACTTCACAATGCGCTTTAACATCCAGTCAGGCTGATAACACTTTTGCAGCCTTATATCCATTCTCCGGTCGGTTTTCTCTCGGCATTTCGGTACCTATCAAAATTATTTAGTTATAAAATAAATTATTACCATTTTATTACAATAGTGCTGGTCTGGCTGCAAAATGAGCGTTTGTTTACTTTTCTTTTGAAGCCGCGGCGAAACGTTACAGCGGATACGATCACCATTGTTCAACACACCTAATCCAGCAAATACTGCTTTTCTGAACAACACTCATTTTAATTATAAACACAACCATGAACTTTTCAGATTCAATCTCATATTCCTCAGTGTTTGTAGTATGCTTGCTGAACGTCCTTCTTCCGACAAACGTCGTGTAATCATAGTTGGCGCGGGCCTTGGTGGGCTCGCATGTGCCATGGCGATGCACCACCAGGGCTTTGAAGTCTTGATCTTTGAGAAAATCAAAAAGTTCTTGCGTTTAGGAGACTCTCTTGGACTTGGAGAGAACGCACTGAAGCTGCTCAAGAGATGGGGATTACATGACCAGATCGTCGCTATTGGCAATAAAAATCCTAATATGAATATCAGACGCTGGGATGATGGCAAGATCCTGGCTGTTCAGCCTTTGATGGTAAGTTTATATTACTCTTGTTCATCCTGGCCTAACAGTTGTAGGATATGGCCGGTTACATTGGACACCGTGGTGACTATCATACTGCTTTTATCGATCGCGTGTTGAATCTGGGAATGGAAATCAATATGGGCCACGAAGTTGAGAGTTTTGATGAGGATGCACCTAGCGTGACCCTTGTTGATGGTCGCACTTTTTACGGTGATATTATCATTGGTGCTGATGGAATCAAATCCAAGACTCGTGAGCTTGTTCTTGGCTTTTCTGATGCACCCAAGAGCTCTGGATATGCATGCTATCGTGCCTACTTCCCAGGAGATATTTTGAAGGATATTCCCGAATGCCAGCCCATTTTGAATCACGACTGTCTTAACATTTGGATCGGCCCTGACATGCATCTTGTTCAAAACACTCTACGAGATGGCGAAGAGTTCAACTGGATCCTGACTCACCGTGATGAAAGCGATATCAAAGAAAGCTGGTTTCAACCCGGCGATATGGACGATGTGCGCAATCTGATTAAAGGCTGGGATCCTTTAATTACATCTGCGGTGAACGTGACACCGTCATGCTTGGACTGGAAGATTTGTTATCGTGCGCCGATTCCTACTTGGGTTAGCAAGAGCGGAAAGATTGTGCTCTTAGGTGATAGCTGCCATCCCCATCTTCCCACAAGTGCCCAGGGCGCTTCACAAGCCACAGAGAGTTCTGCTGTATTGGCATTGTGTCTTTCGCTCGCGGGTCCCGGAAATGTTCCTCTTGCTGCTCATGTATATGAGCGACTCCGGTTTGATCGCGTCAGACAGTCTCAACTTGGCGGAGAAGATGTCCGAAACCGCTGGCATAATGCGTTAAAGGATCTCGAAGCTGGAGCTGAAATTGATCCTGATGATATCAAAATTAAGGTATGCAGATTAGAAAACTCAATCACTACATAGCTAACATATCAATAGAACCGCTGGCTCTACCCCTACGATGCTGAAGAGGATACCAGAAACCGCTGGGACGAAGTCAGCGCCGCAGTAAAAGTTGAACTTGAAGAAGGACATATTTCTCCTTTGTTTGGCGAGAATGGACCGCCTCGCAAGTTGCTTGTTCGTGATGCGTATGGTCAGATTAAGAATCAACCCGCTTCGACTACTGTCTTGCCTTCGCTTACTATCTAGTGTTGCCCACAGTCACAGTTTGCATTGTAGAATGTAGTCATAGTTTTGTATTCAATATTATTTTTTATAAATATTCATGCCATGTGGTCTTAATTCTAATTTACTCTGCAAATATATGTGCGTGAACTGTACTGCAGAGCTGCAGCAGTGAGTATATTCCTGGGTCAATCGCACTTTCTGTAGAAGAGGTTTCAAGAAGGCGTCAAGAAGATTTAAGAATTTACAGCAGTAATTTATAATATAAGTGATATATTTATAACTAATCTATTTCTTCTCCTCCAATTTAGCAATAGTCTCATCAAAAACCTCATAGGCATGCTTCTCAGCATCATGTCCGAGCAGCCACTCTTCACGCGGCAGTCTAATACGCTCCGGTGTGTTTTTGAGATTATCGAAATCAGCCTTGTGCCATTTGTCTCTAGTTTTTTCACCGGTAAGTTGAGCGGCGCGGACGCGGCCGTACCGAATGGCTTCGAATGCTTGTAAAGCCTGAGGTGCCTTTGATTTTCCGCAGAGCTCGAGAGTAACAGCGATAGTAGCACCATCTTCCATAGCTTGGCTAGCTCCCTGGATGGAAGTAGGCAAGAAGGGATGCGCAGCGTCGCCAATCAAAGCAATTCTGCTTTTGGGCGAAAGCCAGGTCGGTAGAGGATCGCGGTAAACGAGCTTCCAGTCCACGAGATAGTCTGGAGGAGTAGCATCAATGATAGCCTGCACAGCTGGCTCCCAGCCGCTTAGAACCTTGCGGACGTCCTCTAGCTTTCCTGGAGTAGACCAGCTTTCTTCGATATCTGCTTCATCCTAGAAAAGTTAGAAACTATTCCACAAAAGATAATAAATATAAGTACCTTATGAGTGCAAACCCAGCTAAAGTCTTTGCCGCCTTTTGTAGTGGCCGCTAGGAAATGGATATCAGGGCCAAGCCAGCCGCAATGATAATCGCCATTCTCACACATGAACTTTGTAAGAGGGTTGGTAGCAAGACTTCCGGACGGGAACCAGGTGCGGAAGATTGCATATCCTGACGACTTCGGCTTATCGTCGTAGCCAAGGACAATTTCTCTGCCCTTTGATCTGACTCCATCAGCAGCCAACACCACGTCAGCAGTGTACTTCACGCCATTGGCAATAACACCCGCTTCAGAATCAGTCTCAAAGTAGTCAGTGACCTTGCAGCCCAGCTTGACGTCTACGCCGACGTTGAGAGCATGCTGATAAATGATTTCGTGCATCTCTCCACGATGGCCGTTGAAGTTCTTGCCATAGCTAGGCTCCTTGGACCAGTCCTGATAGAGCAGATCCTCTCCGAGATAATTCTTAAACTGAAGACCCTTGCTTCTGTGGCAGATCTTATCGAACTGTTCCTCGACTCCGGGCCACTTCTGAAAAATACGGCCAGCGTTGGATCCGAAGGAGATGATGTCACCGAGTGCCTTGACTTCGGGGAAGGATTCGAGGAGGGTAACCCTATGTCCGTGGCGCACGCTCTCGATAGCGGCCGTGAGTCCAGCGAAGCCTGCGCCGACGACGATAACGTGAATCTGTTCTGCGATTGTCATTGTAAATCAGATGTGAATAGTAATAAGCAAATGTGAACTAAAACACTGAGAAGAAGAAGAAGGGCTGTTGAAGTACACTCGCGGTCTTTAATGATCTCCACAGTGCTCGCTACCCCGCAAAAACTCCCAGCATGCCTGACTATCGTCTAAACTCCCAAGGGCTCACCGTTTCTCCGCGGCACAACGCAGCACAGCAGCACAGCCAGCACCCCGCAGCAACACAGTCAGCTATCTCAGCAGTCATCATGTAGACTTATGAATGGAGATGCGCTGATATCTCTCTTCTGCCTGCATCCTGTGTTATCGAACTCGCACTATCAGCATGTTCGCTGTAGCCTACGCTCTGCTGCTCGTCCTGGCACTGCCAGTCCTTATCGTCCTCCATGACTTACGCAAAGTCCTGCGAATGCCTCCAGGTCCAATGCCTCTGCCGTTTATTGGAAACAAGTTTATCATTCCTCGTTCTAAGCCGTGGGTGACGTTCCAGAATTGGTCGTTGAAGTACGGACCCATCTATACCATCTGGATTGGCAGGAGACCGACGGTTATCATCTCTGATCCGGTTATCGCATCTGAGATCATGGAGAAGAGATCACTCAAATATTCCTCGCGACCGCGCTTTGTCACAATGGGCGAGCTGTATAATGACATGGCGTCAATCTTGGTTCAACCGTATGGAAAGGAATGGACCATCCGTCGCAAGCTCTTGCATCAGGCACTTACACCTAGTGCTTTGCGGCTGTACAAACCCATGCAGACTGCTGAAGCCTCGCGCCTCTGCTATCAGCTGCTATCAAACCCCGAGGATTACGAAATGCTTCTTGATCGATACACGTCTGGTATTGTGTTTGCAGTCGCATATGGTCATCGCATAGACTCCTTGGATGCTAAAGTGATTCGCCGACGCTTGGAGTTCATGCAGTATATGGCGTCTCTGAATGTGCCTGGTGCCTATCTAGTGGAGTCGCTTCCGTTCTTGAAACACATTCCTACTGCTCTTGCACCATGGAAACGGGAAATTATAGAAGAGGGCCAGAAGGAAGCAGCAGACAGCATCAGTCTGTTTAATTCAGTCAGACATGATATGGATCTCGCCAGATCTCGCGGTGAACAAGCTCCGGACTCACTTGCAAAGCTATTGATCACCATGGACGAGAAGGAAAGCATAGGACTTTCTGACCGCAATCTGGCTTCTGTTCCATCAAGTCTGTTTGGTGCAGGAGCAGACACTACCGCGTCCACCCTCTGCTCTGCGTTCCTGGCAATGGTAACTCACCCCGAGGCACTCAGAGCGGCCCAAGCTGAGTTGGATGCTGTCATCGGTCCAGATAGAACACCTGACTTTGACGATGAAACAAAGCTGGAGTATGTCAAAGCTTTCATCAAGGAAACGCTGAGATGGCGCCCGGTCGCAGTACTTGGTGGAACTCCACACTCTTCCAGTGAAGATGATATTTACAATGGCTATTACATCCCGAAGAACACTACGATTCTAGGCAACACATGGGCAATCAATTTGAACGAGAAGTACTACCCAAATCCCCACCAGTTTGACCCAAAACGCTTTTTATCCGAAGACAGCCAGCGTTATGCATTCGAAAAGGCAGATCTAGAGAAAGGCGCCCCACATCCATCCAAGGATGGCCACTCCTCGTTTGGCTGGGGCCGTCGGATATGTCCTGGAGCTGGCATCGCGTCAAACAATCTGTTTATTGCGCTTGCAAAGCTGATGTGGGCGTACGATATCAAGCCTATTCCAGGATACAAATACGACACATTCAGCTACACCGAAGGATTCAACATCAGACCATTGCACTTTGAGTGTCTGATCACTCCTCGAAGTGAGCACCACAAACAGGTCATCGAACGAGAGTACGAAGCAGCATCCGAAGTGATCATGAAGTATCCTCCATTCCAGTGATTTGTGACTCGTTGTGATTAGAATTGAGTCGGTCAAGCACCGACAACTGATCGGTCCTTCACCGAAGACGGGTTTAGGGTCAATACAACAAAGCGGGATGAAAATCAAGAGTACAATGGAAATGATTAGCTAAGAATATATATTCATAAACAATGTATTAAACATCAAACTGGCAGCAAAACATAACATGCCGCATTACAAAATGTATCTAAATCCACGACCCATTGCTTGGGGATTCTCAGGAAGATCTTCCAGATTCTCATTCTCAAGCTTCTCAAGCAGTCTGTTCTCACGGGCAAGCATTAAACGAATACCCCAAGCAACAGTAGCAGTAATCACACAAAACGCAGCAGTAGCAGCTCCACCCATCAAATATCGTGGTGCGGAGGTAGACGGATAAAGGTAAGTTCCGTAGATAGTGGCGGTATTGCCAAGCATATTACAGATAGCAACAACAGCCGAACGCTTCACACTCGGACGAGGGAAAGTGTTGGCAATCCAGGCAACTATGATCTCATACGCTGTGAATGCGCCCATCGGAAGGAGGAACATCGCCACCATGCGCGCTGCGGTATTAAGAGTAGCAACCGCTAGAATATTTCCCAACACAGAAACACCCATGAGAACGACGATATGAATCGAACGGTCGTTGTAATGACCTGATGTATATGTAGCAAGCAACGACACGATAAACGTCAAAAACCATACCGGTGCAGTGAGCAACAATGATTCAATATGGCCAAAACCGAGTGAGTTGACAATAGTAGGCAAAAAGTATTGGAATGTCTGTGTCAACAGCGACAGATGCTGGAACAGAATGAAAATGTATACTCTGTAATCCTTGAACGCCATCTTCAATCCGTCCTTCAGTGTGACCGCGCCCAAATCCTCAGACTCGTGCATATCAATGGTGATACGCCAGTTGGCATAATGCAGCTCTTCCTCAGTCAGCCATTTGCAGTTTGCAGAAGGAAAGTCAGGGAGAAAGAACCTAAAAGAAAATTAGTTAAACATAACAAAATTAAAGGATCATGACTTACATTGAAATAAGAGCGACAGCCACGGTGATGCTACCTTCAATAATGAAGAGCCATCTCCAACCAGAAATGCCATGTGAGCCATTCATGTTTCCTAAAACTGCAGCACCCAGCAATCCTCCAAACATCTGAGCAACGGCGTTTCCGCAGTAGAACCAGGCAATACGGTGGCCAATTTCGTTACGCGTGTACCAACTGGACATGAGCATCACAGCTCCGGGGAAAAATGGCGCTTCAACAATTCCAAGACAGAAGCGAGCAGCGACAAGGCCACCAAAAGAGCCAACGGTTGCTTGAAGGCCAGAAATTAAACCCCAGATTGACATGGCACCGCCAAGGAAATAGGATGGTTTAACACGAGTGATAAGGAGATTGGAAGGAAGTTGCATCAGTAGATATCCCTATTCATTCCTATTAGTATATTCGCTATTACATGAAGAAGCGCAAAACTCACCACAAACAATATACTGGTAGCCAGATTGTAGTCATTTCCTGCCATATTGAGATCAACTTCAAGAGTTCCCAGACGCGCTTGCGCAAGATTGCTACGGTCGAGGAAATTGAGTAGATACATCGTGACAAGAAACGGAAGGAGCTTCATGTCAATCTTACGCACGAGACGCTTGTTCATGTAGGCTCTCCACTCATCGTCGCGCTGCGCAAATGCCAGAAATACTTCAAACTGTGCGTCAGTGACACCTTTCATTTCTTGCCTCTTCTCGAGGACGAGCTCGTCTGGCTTGTCTGCCAATGAGACAGGTTTGGCTTCTGTGTGTTCGGACATGACGAAAAGAAGGCTAGCAGAGTTGGAAACTTATGGATCAACAGGGAAGAGGGACGATTGAAGGGGGGTCTTATATGTCATTGTGAGGAAGCTATATCGTTCGCAGTCCTCACATGATTTCCGTCTAGGCTGCCCCGCGTCCGGGGAAGCGACTCTAGCTGGCGTGTGCTCAAAGTTTCGCATGCTTGAAGATACTGAATTGGGTCTGACTGAGTGCCGACAGAGCAGAAGTCAGTGTGGGGAGACTCCAGCTGAGTGAGCAGTCGGGCTGGCTCCGAGCCAGCACGGAACAACACCGACGCGCCCCACCTTCTACCACACAATTCTGGCCAGAAGCCTACTCGGAGCTGGAAACACGGAACCACGGCCCGCCCAACCGCGCCTGTCTTACGATAAAGCGTTGTAGGATCAAACTGCCATCGTTATTGCAAGTTCTGGATCCAGATCGGAAGCGCAAATTTTTTTCTCGGAAGGCACGGCAACATTAATGATCTTTATCTTTGTTGTTGGCTCCGGCGAGTCCCCCACACTCCATATCTAGCTTTTCCACTCGGAACCACTCTTAGTGCGGCTCGCCCTTGTCTTCTCGTCGTGCGGGGCGAAACCCTATTATAGGGTTTGCTATTGTTACATTCTTCTAATGGCATAGACAAATTAGATACAGTAAAGATAGAGTGCTCTAGATTGGATATTGCTAATAAGTGTTGTATCTCAAACGTGGTATGTGTATCAATGCACGTAACAAGATTGTACTTATGTAATCAACAATTACTTTTCTCCAGTTATTCTACTTTTTATCTTCACAGGTTATGAAATTTCTAGGATATTCTAAAGTTTACGATATTTTGTAGATATTATTATGAAAATTATCTCGCTGTGGCTACGTTTGTATTCTCAGTATGTTGGCACCTGGACACACACAATGTACGCCGTGCTGAGGGATACGCGACCGTCACGCGTGTTCAAGTAGACCCATGAACAGCTCAGAAATACCTCAGAAACATGACTACACACAAAGTAGATATAAGAGTAGATATATTCAATAATTATTACGCATTAATGTACTTTGAATTAATTTGACGTTAGCAGCCTAACATTCTCCAGGTGCAGGTCCAAAGAATCCACGAGCAGGAATCTCACGTAGACGGCCGTCGGCACCACCATCAATACCAGTCTTGGAAGCCGTGTTGCCCCACCAGGTCAAACTCTTTTGCTGATACTGCAATCCGGCAAAGATTACAATAGCGGAAAATGCAACACTGGCGGTCAAAGCAGATCCAAGAATATATGTGTACTTGGTGCACCCTGCAAGATATCGACATACAACATACCACATAAACACCCACGCCACAATGAATCCCGGAGTGTAGTACGACACATTGTATCCCATTACCCAAACAGTAAATCCAGAAACAATAATGCAAGGGTGGAAAAACTTCATCTGCTTAGGGAAATACTTTCGAACAGCCCAGCCCACGACTCCGAGACAAGCACCGATCAGGAAGCAATATTTAATTTCAGGATAAATGTCATTAAGCACCCTATCAGGACCAATAATACCATAAAGTACAACAGCAGTGTAAATTCCTTGCGAGTAAGGGCACGTGAACTTGTTTGGCTGCGTTGCTGTGCACAGCTCAGGGAGACCGAGTACAACGTAAATAGCTACAATGGTAACAAAATCTGCACGCACACAGCAAACAGCTGACCCCTAAAAACAGCCTGGGGCGGGATCTTCATGTAGTGCGCCATCTTAATGTCGCCAATAAATGTCTCTGATTGAGCATCAGTGTTGTATCCATACAGACGCGAGATAACGTTTCCAAGGCCATTTCCAGGAATAATATAACCGCAGATTAAACTAGCAAGCTCATCATCTCAAGCATATATCCAGTAACTGCATAAATAATTGAGGTAGGAACAGGAAGAGCGATACCCATCGCAATCATGACAATAACAGCCCAGACGGGGGTCTCAGAAGGATACACCGTAACGCCAATGACTCTAAAAATAAACGAGACAATCACAATCATGACAAACCACTAGTCAGGCACTTCCTTGTACATTTTCATCTCACGCGTAAAAGGATCATTAAAGCCTTCGTAGATAGAGTCCTCGTTCGGACTCACAAACTCACTCCACCTGCGTGGAATCTTAAACATGCTCTTTCTAAAGCTATTTTTAACAACAACTTCAGAGTTCTCCATTCAGTCAAAAACGTAAACACGAATGAAATTACGTACAACACAAAAATTCCACCATACAGCATCAGATGCCCTGCAGTAATATAAGGGGGTGAGTTTGGCCAAATCAAAGCGTCCGTCTGTGAGCACCCTTGTGGTATTGTACTTCGCGCCTGTGCTATCATATGTTGATGAGGTATTGATAGGCAGATAAGCAGTATCCTTATAATTTGTCTAGTACATGATCAGAATAACAAAAGCAACAATAAGAATTCCAATATACTGATTTGCAACTGCAAAGAAAGGTCTCGCAAGCGGATTAACTGTCTTGATGACCGCCCATTCAAAGGTAGAAATTGGATTGAATCCAAGTCCAAGAGTTGATCCAGTGATTATGGCTAGTTTCAAATTGGTAGGAGCAATCCAAGTCATCCAGTTAAGAGTAGACAATGCAGTGAAGATGAAATCAGGGAAGAAGAAATAGAAAAACGATACGGACAGAACAATATAAAAGAATTTAATT
This sequence comes from [Lipomyces] yamanashiensis, assembly GCA_030572775.1. Classification (NCBI taxonomy): domain Eukaryota; kingdom Fungi; phylum Ascomycota; class Lipomycetes; order Lipomycetales; family Lipomycetaceae; genus Myxozyma; species [Lipomyces] yamanashiensis. The sequence continues at coordinate 104,749 of JAJMBS010000036.1, forward strand.
CTAGACATCGTCCAGCCATTAATCGCTTATTGCTGTTCCTTACCCAAAAGTGCCTGATTAAGCATAATCGTGGGCAAAATAGCGGGCCAAACAGCATTGACAGGGCAGATCACCCATCGTCGCAAAACACCGGCCATTCCAAGACCAAACAATTACGTAGAAACATTCATCAAAAACAAAAACCCAAAGTTCACCCATTTGACTGCGAAAAAGACATTACTTTCCAAAGTCATCGCGTGATTGATCAAGTTACTGTAATGAGTATTCAGAATAATAGTGGCAAACATTTGCTCCTTTGCCGACCGAAGACCTGGATTCAACTCAAGCGTTTTGCCAAACACTTTGAATCCACAAGGAAACAAAAGAATCTGCATCACAGAAGAAGAAATATTGATGGCAGGCTGACGAGGCTCACCCAAAGTCTCGTTGACAAATGCACCTATGACCCAGCAAAATCCTAAGAAATAAGACCGGATGGTCTCAACTGGAATTGTCGGGTCATCAAAAGGCTGGGTGCATGAACGCACTTCGGGATAGGGTGAATGATACTTCATTAAGCAGGCCTCAAGACGAATGTCAATTTCATAAGCTTCTTAGCCATGACCATATGCCTCAGGACCCAGAAGGAGTACTTTTATTTTATCCATAGAGGCTTCAGGGAAGTTATAATCATTAGCATGCAACTCCACAGCGTCAGATAATATTGTCAGTGCTTCTTCAAGAGACATGGAACGAACAGCATCAAAGATATAGTTTTCGCCGCCTTCACTGATGACATCGGCTGTATCGCCCATATGCACCAGACGGTCGACTATGCGATCATGGTCAATCGAAAACGCGGCACAATAGAAACATCTCCAAGGAATTTCTCATTGTTGATAGAGCTCTCGGAGACTGAATCAGTCGACAACACAACTTGAGTCTTATCCATATTCTAACAATTCAGTCAGTATAGATTAGATATGACAGCAATGACACTTACCAGTCAAGTGCAAGAAGATATACCAGTCTTGATAGTCAAAATAACAAGTATGTAGATCAGTATGACTGAGCAGCACTAGGCAAGAACCCAACAATACATGACGTTATTGTGCCGTAATATATCAAACGCCAGGCGGTCGGAGATTTTCAAAATGACTAACTTGATGTGGACTGTCTCTCATATCCCTGCAATGCCTAAAAATCGAGATTGGTATGCTTGAGTCAGAAACGGATAAGCTCTGCTTATTTTCATAACAACAAGATTGGCGTCAAGCAAGCTATCGGATACAATTCCTATCAATTTAAATGATGGCGCTGCACCATCATGGGTATAATTCATGCTCGGCAAACAGTCTGAAAGCGACATTCAGCACAGCAAACAGCAAACAGCAAATAGACAGATTGTAACATGAGCTCTTGGTGCATTAATCATCAATAGAGCTAAGCGAAAGCCTTGGCCAAGATATGTCCAGCACAAGCGCTCAATGCTCGACCTGTAGATGCCAAGACGCGGAGAGATAAAGGCGGACTAAGATAAGCCATCGCTGAAAGTGAGTCTCAGCGATAAGATAGCTGCTGCCGCAAGAAAATCAGCAATCATGCTGTCAAAGTCTCTGGAAGAGATTCTCTCTTCAGTAACAAGCAAACCTTGAGAGTTGCATTGTTAAAACGCGCACTCGTTATTCTTTGCGGATGTTGCGTGCGTTTATGCCTAGCGGGAAGGCGTTTGGCGCAAGCCATCGCAGGCGATTATGAAAGTGACGCACATCGCAATTCTAATTGACTTTGAAGAGAGCAGGGTTCTACAGTAGGGTTTCGATCATTTGAACTTTAGGGCAATCCATCAGAGAGATTGCGCACATAGTGAATATTCATTTAGCACAGAATAATTGTGTAGAGAAAAGGGTGTATTGTGCTATACTCTATTGCTACCGTTGGAGAGGAGTTCACAGCATTCACATCCTAGCTACAATTCAGCTGCGAGTGCTCTTCAAGCTACCCACTGTCATAATCTGGATTTACTACGACTGCATATGTACATGCGCAGTTTTGTTATTCGTCACATGATAACATATTTTTAGCGTATAATAGGCAGAAAATTAGTACTTATATGCAAAGGGTACCTTTGAACGGTAACAAATCCAACACAGCATTACAGTTCAGATAACCTACCTAAGAAGAGTAGGCGAACGCGTAGATTGCTTTAATCAAGAGTAGCCTATGTAGCAAAAATTTGGCATAGGCCCCGCACAACAGACCAAACATCTATGTGTTGAACTGCTTCCATTCTGGTCTAATGATAGCTACAATCAGCCATGTTCCTGTGCATTTACTATGAAGTTATTTTATTTCTGTAGTAATGCTTCAGTAGTGTGGAGTAGTGAAGTAGTCCTCTCTCCTGATAGCTCCCAGTCGCGCACCAGGCTCTACGAATTCACCGCTGCCTTCACGAGAACAACCCTGTCAATGATTTCAGTTGGGCATACCACTTTGACCCTGGAGCGGCAAGCATAACTGCAGCAAACTTGACACTGAACCGGCACTTGCAACGTCCATCACTTGCTCCCTCTGAAGTTGAACCGCCTCTAAATGAAATGCACGACGAATGTTTGTAGTACGCCCGGCAACAGTGGCAACAAGCGTACAATGATTACAACCCTGACACAAGATACAAGGCAGTGAATCCACCTGTTTCGGTCACAGCCAAGGCCGGTCAACTCGTGATCCGCGAGGCTATGCGCTGGCACCGTCATACCTTGTCACGAATCGTCAATCTGAGAACTGGACATGGTCCTTTTGGGGAATGGTATCAACGAATAGAGCGGCAGGAAGTGTCGTTAATTGCGAGTGTGTGGCGTTTGACACCGTCGCACACTCATTATTATTTTGCCCGTTAACCGAACAGCATCGAACATTACTTGGGCCTGATAGGGCGGAGCACTACTTACTGGGTACCCGATCGGGACTTAGGAAGTCAGAGCTTTTTTGGAGCACAAGTAAGCATCAGATTGCATTCGCATTGATCATTGGGAGCATGAGCTGGCATATTTGAGACTTCTCTGCCTATGCCACATTATGGGGTAAATCCGGCTACTGCCCGGGATGATTAGCTATGAGACTAGAAAGTATTGTTTTGAAAACACACCACTTGAAGAGATCATCTGCATTAGAAAGACATTGGTTTAATTCCTACTTTGCGATGAGTGTTTGTATTAAGAGTTTTAGGGTTTTTGTGATTTTGGGACTTTTGTATTTACATCATGCCGTCTATAAATATATAATCAATCAGTGACCGCCCATCACGGCTCATCGCTCACGTCTCACATCCTGCCATCAGCCGCAATGAACCCTTTTCTCTTGTTAGAATATCATCGAGCCACTGCGTGAGACAGAAAATGCTAGCATTTCAGTCAATCAATTCCCTCAGCGAGAAAATTGAAACACAATGCTGATTGATCCGGAAGCTATGCTGAGAGGGCCTACAACGTATAAAACAGTGCCTTCTAGCAGTGTCTCCTTTGCTGCCCGCAAAAACATGTTAATCCAAATCAGCTTGATGAATCTCAATAGCAAGCGCCCATACTTCATTTCTGGTTGCAATGCTATCTTCCATCAGATGTGGTTGAATTAGGCGATGAAGCTAGAAAGACTCTGGCTATTGGAATATCCTGCTTGTTGACTCTGTGTGTAATTATATCTACACACCAACATGCACTCATGTTTTTCAAAGTGACTCATGTCACTATCGTGTAGAGACTTCAAATGAAGCAATAACAGCATGCTTTCATCGTAATTGTATGTAGAAATTGTGCATTAAGGTCATTTTTCCTTGTGAGGTGTGCTGAGAAACGAGAGAGAGGCAAGTGGGCGAAGAAGCGCTTTTTTAATGTTGACAGAGTCGTGATCATCAATTGGGTCAGTTTGAACAATGGCATCATTGCGTGTTATAAAACTCATTCAAAGCTGACTGAAGCGACTGAGTCGTAAGCAAATCTCCTGTTTGGGAATTTTGACAAAAGCTCTTTACTTGACTGCGCGTGCGTGCAGAGTCAGTCTGAGTCTCTCTTCCTAACACGCACCCCACAACACAGCATCGCTTTGCGCAATATTCCCTTAATTTTCCTGTATTTTGTTAAAAACTGGACTAGAATGGCTTCAGTCTTCACTAGATCTTCATTTGCTGAATAATTTCAGTAACAGTTGAGCTAGATTGGTGTAACTGGCTGTAGCACGCAACTGGCTGTAGACACAAACTTCACGACAACACCTAAGTGCATCGTACAATCCACAAAGCAATATTGCGGGTTGCTCAAATTGTGCTGAGTGTAACCAATGTAACGAACGTAGTACAGTAAGCGAAAAGAGTTGATCATAGGGCCGTGCGCAGAGGGAACTAGTTTCGATGTTGATATTGGCAATATCTTGGAGCTGATCACACTAATCCATACCAAATGCAAAAGCTAAGCCCCCACAAATGCAAACCCAGTGTGAACAATGGATATGAGCGATCGTAAGGTGTGTACTTATATTTGATTCCAGAAATGTCGTGTTCGCTTGGGACGAGAGCTGAACAAGCGGGAAGTGCAGAGCATGCAGGAAGAGTCTGTGAGGACTAGTTCTTTCTGCCGAACAAGCTAAAACTATAATTAATATTAATATCTGAAAATAACATAACTATATAGTGTAAATAGTCTGAACCAATGGCGTTGTCAATCATTTATCTTGCGGCCTCCATATCCGATTCAGAAAGTACTATACTATCTATAACCATACATGCGATGTAAGACTATTTTGCCTGTGATTTTGATATATTTATTATAAAATATAACATTTTTCATGCTCTACCTGAGAAGAGCATAAAGTAAAGCCAGCTTGAATTTTAGAGATTCCTACAAGGAACGCCTGACATGCAATGTTTCACTCTAACCCCGTGCAAGCTATCTCCTATAAACTACCACAGAACCATAAAAAACAATAAAAATACATATAATCCATAGAACAACATGATGTGCATTTTTTATTTAATTTGTATTATTTGCAGGAGTTACCAGATAGCGAAGTGATGACGTAATCAGTTTTACGGGACTTTGAGCAGTTGACAAAAATTCAACCCGCAACACTTACGCTGACTTCATGGAAGTGTTTTCAGCGCGATCTGTCTTTTCAGCGACCAAAAGTTTAACTTATTAATTAACAAAAAATTCGATTCATAATATAAATTCAAAGACATAATGTAGTTGATTGATTGACGCAAAAGACAGTAAACCTGACAAACCAGAGGCGGAGCGCCACTAGCGCGATTTCTTGTGAAGTGAGTGAACTCAGAAGGTCACCACGAGCTTGTACTTGTACACTTATCTTATACCTTGCTCTAGTTGCTCTAGTTGCTCTAGTTGCTCTCGTTTTTCATCATCTTAAAAATTTCACGAAGTCTACTGTTGGCTTTTGTTCCTATTTTCTGCTATTCCAAAATGCCTGGATTTCCTAGCACTCTCAAAAGATACATCAAACTGTCTGATTTTGCAGAGCGTTCTGCCGCCAGCGATGACAGCGACATGGAGTTCTATGGGTCCACTGCGAGTGATGAAGATTACATAGAGCGTTTTGAAAGAACCGCTGGCGATGGTGCTGAATTAGAGTCGTCTGGGGAGACCGGGATCAGTGTTGGGCCCCTACAAGTCCTGGTAATAGCACTAAAGTGCCTCCTGTCAGTCATTGTAATCATAGGATTGGCTTTAGCGGTGCTGATAGGCGGTGCTAAAATCATATCCATCGGGCTTTCGCATTAATGCCCTGGCGCACAGCTTGAAGCATGCTAGAGGATGGGCAGGCTGCTAGAAGGCAGTATCGATTACCCTTGCACGAGGTGCAATAGGAAGTGGTTCATTCGATAATATATGCAATGTCGATAGTTCGCAACAACTCGATTCGGCGATTATCGCAAGCGAGGGGCAAGTCAGGAAGCTGCTAATGTAATTTATTGATTATGAGTTGAGCGCGAACGAGTACATGAGTTGGAATTAACATGATCGCCTAGTCGGAGGGTCACAGACAAATAATCAGATGCCTTGCGACTTGTACTCGTATACTACAGGAAGCGGAACATGAAGCAATAGCGGAGGAAGATAATTATGCCAACGAGAAAAGCTGATTTTGTTGATTTTCATGAAGTATATGGAGTTAATCTGTCTTTCTACTGGTACATCAGCAGACAGCATATCGCTCAACATGATTACCACGGGTGAGTGAACATGAACCATCATGAAGATCCCAATAGTTACTGGTGATGTGATAGGTAAATGCACTGCAATTGGAATAAGCAGCAAGGAAGAATAAGAGTCGCATCTCTTGTGGGCGAGAAAAAGGATTGTGATAAATTCAGAGGCCAACTTGGTCGTCAAATCAACTTAATTACTATGCTCATGTACTAGATGGGGCAGCAGTGAAATCAGTGCAGAAAACGCTCTTGGCGTTCGGCTATATTGTTTTGAAAGTTTGCTATTTATAAAGCTTTTTATCAAATTGTGTTTTTGCCAACAATCATGACCGTAGATCATTGATATACCATCTTATCGTATTATTCTGTCCAATGCCCTTCCGTCAAGCAATTATTTCACTGCCATAATATAATAGACCTAACAAACAAGACAAAAAAAGCCCCGTAATATAATTATATTGGTTGGTTCAGCCTATTCTTCGGGCTGCAGAAGCTCGGAGTGTTCGGCGATACGCAAATTAGGTTAACTAATAAAAATAATACCACCGTTATTTAGTTATCATGTTTGGTTTCTGTACACATCTAGCTAATTTATGGGCGTGCGATTGTGATATAATATCCAATTATAAGCACTATCAGACGGACTTTTGAGATAATCAAAATGTGGTCATAGAAATTGTCAAAATCAAGCTGTTATCCGTCTATTCTTTTACGTGAAGTGACTTTGAGACGTTAATCTGGCTGCATTTGCCTAGAGAGTTAGATGGGCGATATGTAGTCGCTACACGGAAGCGCAGCTATATGGCACCATCATAAACACATACGCAAGAATGTACTGAGTATCAGCTTAAGCACTGATAGAGACTGTTTTGCGCCTCTTTAGTAGGGCTGTAAAGGATAATACGGTATGCGATATTATTTCGCTGGTAGAATAATACTGGCAGACCTTTTTGATGCGATTGATTTCTGCGATAGTACCGATGCTATATTTTTGATGCGGTTGAGTGGCGATAATCGTGGCGGTATTGTAAATAACTTTAATCACGACGCATGAATTGCCTATTGAGCCACTGTATCTTGTAAACACGAAGACAGTCCAAATTGTTGTAGGGTTTGTAGGGTTTGTAGGGTTGTAAGGTTGTAGGGTTGTAGGGTTGTAGGGTTGTAGGGTTGTTGTAGGGTTGTAGGGTTGTAGGGTTGTAGGGTTGTAGGGTTGT
>JAJMBS010000037.1:0-105227 GCA_030572775.1 [Lipomyces] yamanashiensis
TCCTGGAACAACAACATTTTGCTACCATTCTTTGTCGGTCTCTTACGCGTCATCTACACTTTGTGCAAACGTCACCGCCTCCAGTCAGACACTCGGTTCTGTAATTGTTTATCGGCAAACTGTTTCTGGAAAAAGTTCTTCTGTTGCTTTCAGATTCTGCATTCCATTGAGTCAGTCAACAAAAGGTTCACACCGTCAAGTCAAGCTTTGTGCCTCGTTCAGCGCTTAGCACTCTACGCAGCAATCGAGACTGCTTGTTTTCGTTCTAGCAACCTCAAGCATCCCTTATTTCATACATATCCGTGACATCTTTTTGCAAAGAGCAAAAATGCGGATAAAATCAGCAACCGCCGGTGTGGCTCTGTCAGTTTCAGCTGCAGCGTTCCTAGCCAGCCCAGCGTACGCAGGATCCTTTTCACCCATCGGCGGCTTCGTTCTCTTTGGCAGTCAAAGTCGTGAAAAGCAAGCGGCTGCGGCACAGCTTGTGTTTCCTCCTTCAAATCCGTCTTCAAATAATGGTCTTTTCCAGCATGATAGCTTGGATTCTGAATTTGCGCCTGGACACGCATCATTTAAAGTGCCCGGCAGTGAATTCCGGATACCGCTGATCAATGATAACGGCACATCATACTTGAACCAAATAAATGATATTGAAAGTAACCCAACGCTTATACTACCTAGCCGGACTGGCTTTTACGACGGCGATCATCTCGCGGATGAGGAAGCAGATGTCGTAATGTACCGGGTGCCAGTCCAGACAGCGATTGATACAGCAGGCAAAGAAATACTGAATTCTTCTAGAGATTTATTAGAGTCAGAATATCTGATAGAGCGCAAAGTGATTGCTGCAGGAGATAGTACGAGTGCGCGCGCGATCGTGGGTGGACGTGCGAGCCGAGATATGCGGCAACACAAAGGACCGCGACCAACTGCTGCGATCGTCAAGGCTCCGGCCGCTGAAGAAGAGTATGTTTTCTTGTGATTTTTTATTGATATTCAGAGATGCTATTGTATTAACTGATTTTGTGTAGAGTTCTTCCCAAAGCCGAAGCTGCAAACATGCTTACAACACAGACGATAGATAAACAATCCCTTGAGTACCCAACCGGCGGGCACGCGGTTTCTCCACGAGCAAATGCCGATGAAGCCTCAGGCACAGTATTCTACGAGTTTGACGACTCAACAGTCATAATTGACCGCGATTCAGTAATTCTACTCAAACTCAGCGGTTACGTTGAACTTGTGAATGACGCTTTCGACTCCGTACTCTCGCACAGTGCATTCAGTCCAGCTACTGATCTCGCATCCGATCTCGCTAAGCAGCTTTCTAGGAATATGGAGAGCATAAAAGTTGTTTCTCGGAGTATGAGAAAGTCGCTGGATGATGATACATTTTCGTTTGCTATTCTACGGTCGATTGCGACTGATTTCGTGTATGAACATTCCGTGTCTATGATGCTTTTAGCTATGTTTTTTATTATGTGCTTTTTATGAGTGTTCTGATTTGGGAATTTGATCCCTTTTTGTATATATAACGCCTTTTGTCATTTGCATTTTCTAACGCTACGTTATGTCGATTTTTGGTTGGTGGAAAAGAACATATACAAGATGTAATTTTAGTGGGCACTGTCATCCTACAGACAGTGAGATTGTTTAATGTGTTGCGTGTGGGTGTTTTTGGTTTGTTGGATGCGCTTTTTTTATGATGTTACGGTTGAGTTGGATAAATTTGTCTCTTTTGTTGCCCTTTCTAATAACTTTTTGCTTTTGTGCTTGCCATTTTATGGTTGATGTCGCTGACATGCAGTTCGCCTGTTCATTATGTTGTTCCAGCGACTGAACTAATACCTCCTATTCTTCAATTGAAATAGAATTCATTGCTACATTAACTAATAATCTGCGCACAAATACGAATGCAACTTCCTTGCGATCGTCGGTAAAGAGCACCGAAATTCCGCGATTTCAGAGATCATCGTCGACGGCTCTCAGATAGCAGCCCGGCGCCGAGGCGTAATGTCTCTCTTCCTTGACAGCTTGAGAAGAGATCTTTTATATCTCCAATTTATTTTCAGCAAAAATACAGAAGCTTCATATTACGCATTCATCGAATCCAATTCTCAACAAGTATCCTTCAAACATCAAAGAAATAAAACCACATTTTCGGTTTATCAATATCTCCAACTGATAAGAATCACGTGATCTTATCACTAAAGCTTAAACATTGCTTTTTGTTATGAGATCGCTTGGGACTGGCATCGTTATCAAGCTAAAGGCTTTTGGAGAAGAGGAGGGAGAGGTTCGGAGGAGGATGGGGGACCTACCTACTAACGAGGGTATGGCGACGGAAAAGTAAAATAGAGAGAGAAGGCTGACTGAGTATGAGGCCGGCGGCGACCGATACAGATGGCTTGGGGTTTAGCTGTCTGAGGTCTTCACGTGCAAGGAAGAAGAGAGGTAGTCAGGACTGAGTAGTCCTTGATATCACTGTTCGCTGCTCAGTGTTTTCTATTCTGATTTCAGAAAAAGAATACATCTTGATTGCTAGCAATGTTCCATACTTTTTAATTGCTGTAGTTAATTGACCTTCGGAAGGCGCAGCACAATCTTCAATTGCCTATAAGAGCTCGAATTCTCCACCGGCTCCTTGGTGGAGGAGTGCTCGCTATGACATGGGCACAATTGCGTCTAATAAACGCTGGACTCACTGAAAAGAGCTCAAGAAAATGACGAGACTTGGCGAATACAGAAGAGACAGCAGCAGCAGCTATGCTCGCGGGCAGACTGGCCCTGCGGTCAAACGTGCTTCTGAAGAGACGAACCGCTTCCTGAGACCGCATCCACTCACTCCTCGCGATCCGTCTTATTTTATTATTTTTCAGATATCGTAGATAAATACACCCGCAGCCTGAAACGGGAATTTGAATTGGCCCCGCCGCTGCTTCTCAGTGGTGGTGGTGGTGGCCTTTTGCCCACCAAGAACAGAACCCTCAAAACTCTCCCGGTCGCGCGCTCTCAACTATATATTACTTTACTCTTCCCACCCGGCACTACGTTTATTCTGCCAGTTCACCAGTTTACCGACCTCGTACTCCGCAAAACACATTCGCAATGGCTGATGTATGTCCTAACTTGCAGTTTTATTGTTTACTTAGAGCAATTGCGTTTATTACTTGGCCACTACGACTCGCTACGCTTCCGGGCTGTGCGATCGAGAAAGTCGCCTGAGCGGGGGACAATCGCACCCGCTACTTCACAAACAGAATCATCCTTACTAACACCACGCCTTCAATTCAGCTTTCTTATATCTCTACCCTGCCGGCTGCTAACCAGCTTCTCTTCCATGCGAAGATCGCTAAGAAGATGACGTGAGTACTCTTTCCGGACACGATTGTGACACGAGCACTGATTGTCGTTATCGCTGCCGTGCTTTCACGATATTTACCTTCATTTAAAACGTGACCTAACATCTCTTCTTCCTCTCCAGCTTCTCCGACGTCGCGGAGAAGATCGGCCGCTCAGAGACCTGGGTCGCTGCTGCTTTCTACGGAAACATGCCCCTCTCCGAGGAAGATGTCGACGGCCTCGTCAAGGTCCTCGAAATCGACCCCGCCGCAATCGAGTCCATCTCTCCCGCCGTCAACTTCCAGCCTGATCGCGCTTCAAAGATGGAAATGCCTCCTCATGATCCTACTATCTACAGACTCTACGAAATCGTCCTCGTCTACGGATACGCTTTCAAGAGCATCATCGCCGAGAAGTTCGGTGACGGTATCATGTCCGCTATCTGCTTCACCTCCAAGATCGAGAAGGAGGTCGACGCCGACGGAACTTGGGTCAAGATCACTCTCCGTGGAAAGTTCTTGCCTTACATCAAGTACTAAATTTAGAGACGCGCGCACGCGAGCAAAAATTGTGGTTCGTAATCTCAAAATGTTAATGAGCTATGTACAAGTTTGGCTTATATAGGACGTAAAATTACATGATTATACATGACAAATTAATATGAAAAAAACTCCTATGCTTGATCTAAATCAGATATAAAAATACAAAACTCAGCTTTACATTAGTACATAATTCGCAAACTGATCACTCCGATCTACCCACCACCCATGATACTCCTCATGAGGCACAACTCCATATCCAGAAACATAGTGTCCATACCGCACCCACTCCAACTCTTGTAATCCAGCAGGTACAGAGTCATTCATCGACCATATTTGCACAGCAATAATATTGATGCCTCTCGTATTCAAGATACCAGGAGGAATTGGAAATTCTTCTTGTGGTCCAACATCACTAGCATATTTCCCAAATTGCCATCCATTAACGAACAACTCTGCTCGCACGCCAACACCTTTCATCCGAATACCGAGTGGAATATCCATCATCTCAGGAACACGAACGCCGACTTCTGCACGATAAAAACGCACACCGGCGCCAGCCTGTGGCGCTATATTCCGTAATTCACCAGGAAGTTTGGTAATCAAAGGCGGGCCCGGTAACCAACCTTCGAATTCCTTAGCTGGCATATGTCCACCAATCCGCTGGCCATAAAGGCCGCCTTCGTTGAATGGCGCGCGGAGTAAATCGTCGTAGTTATCACCATTTGCATTGCCTTGGATACGCCAGCTCGTGAAGACAGGGCTGGCATCATCGAGAGTGATAGGAATGAGCTCGATGAAGCGGATTCCGCGCGGATGATGAATTGCGTTATACTCAGCATCGTCACCCCCCTTTGCGTCATTATGACTGTCGTAACCCATTTGATCAGCAACAATCAGTAATATATTCTCCAAAGGTTCATCAGCTAGCACGCCCTCAGAAAATTGAAACTCGCTTCTGACATGATCCACATGACCTTCTCCGGGATACGACGCGATAAAAATTCCATTAACCCACACTGAAAATGCAAATGCTTTACCGCCCCAAATATCAAGCACGACGCCCTTCGCCGCAGACCCTGTAAACCGCCCACGGTAAAGAACGACACCAGAATAAAACCCATACTCAGCCGGATACAAAACTGGAAGAGTCTGTGGAGGAAAATATCGATTGGTTGATTCTTCCTTATCGGCAAGTACCCATTTCGAATCATCATATGCGTTAACCTTCTCAGGCAGCGAATCAATCACCGCCCAGTTAACAGAATCTAACGGCTGGATAGCCACTTGCGCGAGATTGCTGTTGGGTCTAATCACCCGAAACAAGAATGATCCGTAAGAAGTACGTTCAAAACGAGTGATCTCATCCCCGTTCCAAATGAATTTCTGATAATCTGTTTCCGCAAACACCTCGACATATCCGCCATCACTAGAATCAAGGTCCATATCACCAGTAATTTCCAGTCCGAGATCAGAAGTTTCGCTGATATTACGGACTAGATGTGGGCCTAGAACAATTAGTTGGTTTGCAGGCGGTACTGTGGGATCAACATGAACTCCTAACGATGGCGCCCACGCGGTATAAATATCAGGATGGTTGACTATAAGAATCATGTACTGTGTGCTATTGATCATCACACGGCGCTCACCGTCCAAAGTAAACGAAAATTGAAGGTCATTATCTTGAGTTGTCGACGACAAAAATTCAACCTTATCAACAATCCGAGTGCCTCGGACAACGTAGAACCGGTAATCAAGGTGTCCAACGTTTCTGATCGCAAGCTGATGAAGATCACCAAGGTTGCCGTACAAAACTACCAGTGGCTTCTTGTTGAAATAGGTCCAGGTGAACACCTCAAGCGTGGAAAACGCAAGAGAGAACGTGGGACCAATCGGATAATCAGCTACTATGATCTTGGATTCGCGCGGAAGAAGGGAAAGTAAACCTCTACCCGGGATAGTACGTATTCCACTGACGCTATTAACCACCATCCGATATTCTTGTCCTGCGTTTGAATCAGGGTCAGTATGTCGGATAATATAGTACCCTGCATGTGTCTTGTGATCGCGAAGTTCGGTGACAAATACGTCAGGATTGTCAGTGTATGGAACATCATTACTATCAGCGACAAACTCGGCTGTAGCTAAAGTAGGTGATGACCGCATAAACGTCCATAGCAGTTTCTGCTCAAGTGCTTTCTCTCGCAACACTCGATTTTCAGATATAGCAGCGCCGAAATCATACGAAGAGTAAACCTCAGGCGAGCCAATGGCACCCCAGTTTGAACCTCCCGCAACCATATACTGCGAAATCACGGTAACCTTCTGAGCCACGCTATCTTTGTAAAACACGTTTACATACTGCTGACTAGTTTTCTTAGCACATGTCTCGTACCCTTCACCGCCCCAGGAGTCATATGCTCCCCCTTGAAATTCAGACACGAAGTTAGGGGTATCAGATGCATTATTGAGATATTTACGGTAATCAGCAGGAAGTGAAAAGTCATCTGACATAAGCGCACATTTTTGTCCAAGAGGATAGAGATTGAGGCCGTAAAGATCTGTCGTTCCTTTGTGTTCTGAAGGTGTAAATGATCTCGAGCGACCCATGTCATTATGAAACTATAGACGTTAGTATGTTTCAAAACACAAGAAAATATATACTCACGATAGGTACGGTGATTCCATGCTCCCTAGTCACATAAGCCAAAAGCTCAACATATCGTTCGGCGCCAGGATAAGCACTCGTCAAACGCATTTCATTCTCAACTTGCAGCGCAATAACATTACCACCTTTGCTAATCTGATTACGTGCGATAATCGGCATCAGCTCGGAGAAATATCGTTTCCAAGCAGCAGTATAGCTGGCTTCCATCGATCGTAGTTTGACATCTTTGGTGTGGACTAGCCATGCGGGGATACCTCCAGCAGACGCTTGAGCATCAATGTAAGGACTATATACTATTAGCAATAGCGCAGAAATCAAACTAAAGAACACATACCCAGGTCGAGCAATTACATACAGACCAGCTTGTTTAGCCGAGTCAAACAACGCCTGAACATCACGTCCAACTCCGTGAAAAACAAGCTGATCTTCTTTGAGATGGTGGTATCCCCAGTTAAAGCTCAAGGATACTGTGTTAAGACCCATTGCGCGCATCTTTTGGAAGAAGTCTAGGTACATGTGTTGTGATGGCATACGCCAGTAGTGGAATTCACCACTGAGTATAAACGTTCGTTGGTTACGAACATAGAGGGCGTTGTTGTCCCTAGCATTGTTAGAACAAGCTTATCATACTATGAAAAAATTTCACACCATTGAACACTGTCAGTCGAAGGATGGTGTCTGAGCGGACCAGAAGGCCTGATCAGCGGTTGACGGCGATTGGATATATGGTCATCGTCATCCGCATTGAGAAACCTGAGATGGAATCCGGCAGGCGAGATATTGAAAACGTAACACATAATAATAGCTTGACAGAGTGAAGCAATGATAATAACAGAAACTATAAAAACATGTCGCAAGGACATTTGTCGAAAACGATACAAGCGCCGACCGCGAAGAGATTCGACGTCCTTTGAACAAGACACCCGCGGGTGCAGTAGCTCAGCCGCAGGTTTGTCATGAACAGAGTGTTTTTCGGGATCTTCCGGGGTTGACGATAAAAAGAATATATGACGGATAAAAGGCATGATCGTAGCTGCAGAGTAGAAAAGGGCAGTGCTGAGGACGATGGGGCAGAGGAACAGGGAACAAGCAGACAGAGGACAGAAGACAGACAGAAATAGCAGGATCAGAAGGAGCATAGCAGAACTGACAGAAATGGGCCTGCTAACAAGAGCCCGTACGAGCAGATGTGCTACGTCATCGCGTGGCATATTCAGTTTGAAGAACACGAGCTTAAGAGTTGACGAAGCTCATCTCTTGTCTAGCACTTGTTCTACACGACTAAGGAAATTCATGTGAAGACAGCCGCACGATCGACCCCGCGCAAATCAGACAGTTGAGCACTCGATTCAGATAATTTGATCATTTATTTGAACCTGTTTTTAAATTGATTCAATGTGTTTTATATTAGATGTACTTTATGTCGTAGATTAATGGGCGAATTAGTGACGTAAAGAGCAAGTACGCTGAGCGAAGTTCAATTTGGGAGGAAAATTGAAGACCAGCGCTGATCGGTCTCTTAGCAGGAATAACTAAAATAACCACAGTATACTACTCAAAGAATACTATCTATAGATCGACCTGAAAGTCATCATTGTACCATTTATAGGCTACACGTAGGGGAACGCCGGGCACTATTGGGCCAGTTGTTTCGTGAGGCTGGGGGTCCTAAATATAACCACCACTACTCATAACTGCGTATACTGTTTGTTTGCTGATTTTCTTTCAATTAGCATTTTATATCATCCGATTAATACTAAATTTTATAATAATACTATAATAAGATTATTAAAAACAAAAAAAAAATAGTGCTCTAGGTGGGGATTGAACCCACGACCGTCGCGTTCCTCTACAGGAAGTGACCGTGACACCAATATAGATGTCAATATACAACTATAAGCACTGCTAAGCAGTTAGCCACTATTCTGGACTCATTTTTAATAGAAGGGGTTTACTAACCGATGCGCTAACCTCTGCGCCACTAGAGCCTTCTACAACTTTATAGTTCGCTTTGGTATTCATAAATCCTGAAAAGCTCAGTTACCCGGCCTCCGATGTATTTCTTGAAATATTGCTCGAAATATTACATTTAATCATATATATAATAGTATAATCTAATCTAAATAGTTTTATTTAATTTTTCATTATTTTTAA
Organism: [Lipomyces] yamanashiensis; assembly: GCA_030572775.1. NCBI lineage: Eukaryota > Fungi > Ascomycota > Lipomycetes > Lipomycetales > Lipomycetaceae > Myxozyma > [Lipomyces] yamanashiensis. Next base: position 8,704 of record JAJMBS010000037.1, read on the forward strand.
TTTTACTTATTTAACATTGCTGTGGTTGAGGATGGTTCAACAGATTTGGAGATAGTGACGCTTCTTTGTTGGCCGATAATACTAGCTACATTTCCCAACAAAATTGCACTAGATCGAGAATTAAATCAACAAATAATGTCGATACAATTATTACTCATCATAGGCTTTTTTACAAAAATCAAAAGATTATAAATGCCATCATACTCTCCTCTGGAAACAGTCACTCTGATCCTTTCTCCCAGCCAAAGCCCTAGCCATGAATCAGTCTCACGTATAGCACGACCGAATTTCTTAATTTATTCAATGTAAATTTTGAAACGTAAGTTATCCAAAAGTAAATCAGAACAACACTCAAAATTACTGCTCCAGTGTTCCGGGTATGACTTCATCATCTGGACCCGGGTCTCAGAAACGTATCGTCGATTTATAATCTTTGTCATTCGGATGAACCCCACCTCGTCGCATAAATCAGATGAAAAACAATATCATGCTTGCGGATAACATAGAGTATCTCCTACGTAGTTTCACCACCCCTTTATTGCAATCGCGTAAAGCTGGGAGTCCTAAGCTCGCGTCATGATTTGCATATGGAGATGTGATGAGGGCTCGTGCATTTATATGCAGTTGACATTTACCTATTGTCGATGACAGAGAAAATATGCTGCGCAAAACTACTGTAAAAAAGAAATCTTGAAATCTCGTGTATTCAAATACCATATACTCCTAGTACTCATTGCTCAAACATAATTCAAAAAATGCGCTCCCTGAATCTCCAAACACAGCATAAAACATGATGATTACTCCAATGCCAACCAATCAACAAAACAAAACCAAATTCATAAACTTGTATATATTACATTTGAAGATTTTAAATATCAGCTAATCTCAACTTCCTACCAACTCCACGGCGCCTGGCCGGCGGCTTCGCAAGCACCTCCGCGCTCACATTAGGTAAAGACTCACTGGCTGGGGTACCTGGTGTTGAGAGCGCAAGTTCGCCGCGACTCTTGCTAGTCTCGTTTTCACGAAGCAAAAGCTCTATTTCTCCCACATCAAAGTATCCGTAGCCACCGAGCATATCGCCAGCATCTTCCTCCTCAACAGCAGAAGTCTCGCTCGTGCGACGCGCTCCATCGACTTCGCGTCCGCTGCGCTTAATCACCGGCGCAATCCCAGTAGCTGATCCACGACGCGAAGGCACGGGTGTACGCGCGCGCGTACCGGTACTGCGGCGTTGCTCAGTCGCGCGGAGAAGACTGCGTACTTCAAGAAGATAGTTTTGCAGTGTGTCGAGAAATCTGCGGGTTTGTCGGTGCTTTGACGACGCGCAGATTGAGATCGCGTCGTTCTTGATGATGTAGCCGAGGCCAAAACCGTCCTGAGATGTTGGACCAAAACCAAATAAACGCAACGAAGGGTTACCGCAGTTACTGGTGCTTATGATTGTTGTGTTGAGTTTCTCCCAGCCGGCATCAGCAAATAATGCTGGCATGGCTCCAGACAACTTTGTCGCTGAGTTCGACGAGTGCGCGGTAGCCGTCGATGACGTGGACGACGCATTATCGTCGCTGGAAGTGACTAGCTCATCCTCAACATAACGCTGGTGCATGCAATACAGCGCGTAGAGATGGCGGTCCTGGCCCAATCCCTGCGAACACATACGGGTAGTCTGAGTGTGCTTGTCACACGCGAGACGAAGATACTCAAGCTTCGTCTTTGCCGGCGCATCTTCGCAAAACTTGCGCACAAACGCGAGGGATTCATCAGAGACGGTGCGAATTGCCTCGGTACGGCCATGCAAGAAGTACTTTGTCATCGCGGGTTCGTAAGTGCACTCTGATTTACCATAGAGCGCATAGTATGCTGCTTGGAAAGCCATTTGCACAAACGCGTCAGGTGAAAATCCAGCAGACTTGATATAATTCATGCCGTAGGTAGAGAATTCAAGTACTTCGAACTCATTCTGATGAATAAGGTCCGCAAGCCGTGTCTCGGCAAAACGAAGTGCGAGCGAAAGCTCGGGAATCATAGTCCACTCAAGCTTGCGCGGGGTCGTCGTCACATCTCCAAACGAAGCCGGATCGCGCTGAGCCGGATCAGGAGACTCGCTAGCCCAGAGTGAAGGAGCTTTGCCATTGATGGACTTTGCGAAGCGAAGGATGGTATCGGTGTAGATATCACTGACGAAACGCAAGACAGTATGACCGTCCACACCAGTGTCTATATCCGTTAGTTATGTATAATGTATGCAGTTTGAAAAATTCACTTACGCTCAAAGTTGATGCCGGCGGATCCATTTTTCGTAACAATGATCTGCAACTTATCGTACCAGCGATTAGTGCAAGTTCCAACCTGGACTCCCTTCTCAATGACATTTGTTCCACAGAGCATATTCATAGCCAGATCTGACGAAGTCTGAGGCTCGGAGTAGTCAAGACAAACAATGAAAAGCGCGGAATCAATGATCTGCAAACATTCGTGGTTATTGCTGAGTGGAGCAGAGTTGACAGAATCCGATAGACCGTCCATGTAGTCGCCTGAGTCGGTCGTATCTCTAGAGAGTAACTCACGCAAGGAAGCCCAGATGCGACGATTCTCAGCCGTGAGGACGCCGACTGCACCCTTTGCTGCTTCTGTGACTGGGGTGTCCTGCGCGTCGCTGATAATCGTAGCAAAGTTCTGAGCGAGATCCTTTTCGGTCATAATGAGGTCTGAGTTGTCATCGAGGACATCAAACCAGTAAAACTGCGAGCGCGCCATGACGACGATATGCTTTGACGATGTATCTGACTGCATGATGCAACCATTTGCGGTGGAAATACGCGCTGTGCCAAAGATACGCGAGTACTGATACATGCAGAGCGGCTTATTACGGACCATATCCGGCGGCAGCTCCTCGCGACGCACAGCGCGCACAAAGGCCAGAGTCGAGATGGCGAGCGAGGCAGCGCGGTTGACTTGGTTGTTACGGGATGGTGTCGGGTCGTCTTCGAGGAGGAAGAAGGGGTTGAGGTTGAGGACGACTGGGTTGTCGTAGTTGAGATACGAGTCGTACCAGAACTGTTCGATGTAGGACGAGCGCGTGGAGGCGTACTGCAGGAGCTTTTCTTGCAGTCCGGGGCCTTGTGTTTCGATAAACTGACGAGCGGCGGCGCATGTCTCTTCGTACTCGAGCGGTGTCTCCAGTGGCCGGACTGCCTCGAGGTATCGCTCGATGGTGTCCTGGAGTGGCGGGATGGGCAGCTTTGCGAGCTTGTCCTGGCCGGCAAAGGTGATGCCAGCCGGGAGCGTAGGTGCGAGAGCGGGCATTTGTGCGAAGTCTGCTCCAGGAAACTGAGGGATCAGGGTATGAGATCAACTTAGAGACAGGTGAAGACTAGAGCCTAGTGACAGGAGAACAGAATGCATGTAGGGAAGACGGGGATATAAATGCGAGTGGTGCTGATTTAAAACTCTGCCCCGCGCAGGCGAGCGAGCGCGTGCGGAACGGGTGCGGAGGAGCGTGGAGAGAGTGCGGAGGGTTAAGCGGGTGGAAGGCACAGGCGGAGAGATGGCGTGGTTGGGACCAGTTGGAGGAGGAGTCCGGTGACGCGCCGATGGAGCTGTTCGCCGGATTTGTGTGATGATAGGGTGCTCTGTTCATTGTATTGTAGTATTGTACTGTATTATTGTATTGTTTATTGTGCTGCCTGAACATAGAATCAGTAGAATCCAGTATAATACTAATACAACACAGTACACTCCACAATGCAACACCACGCAACGCACACCGCGGGGAAGAAGACGCCAAATCAAGCCACCTCTGCTTTCTTCATCGCCTTCGTTCACCTGCTCGTTCACAAGATGTCTTAGCGAGGCAGACCCGCGCACCGGATCAACGGAGCCACCGGCGCCGGTCCTGCTCCGACTGGGGAAGCCTAAGGCGCGCTGATGATCAACCTCAATCACGTGAATTAATCACGTGAAGCAAAATCACGGGGGTAGGCTATTTAAACATGTAGGGTTGTGACCTACATTTACCCTCTCTTAAAGTAGCAGTCACGCACCAACCGATACTACGCCTGGCCTGGCGCTCACGCTTCTCTCAAGGTCCTACTGTCGAAAGCGCAACAGTAGTCCAGTTCACTCCTTCACCACCACCAACAATCAACAGCAATGGTCCGTTACGCCGCTACCCCCGCCAACCCCAGCAAGAGTGCCAGCGCCCGCGGCTCATACCTTCGTGTCTCGTTCAAGAACACCCGTGAGACTGCCCAGGCCGTCAACGGATGGGAGCTTCAGAAGGCCCTCACCTACCTCGCCAACGTCAAGGAGCACAAGCAGGCCATTCCCTTCAGACGATTCGCCGGCAGCATTGGCCGGACTGGCCAGGGAAAGGAGTTCGGTGTTACTAAGGCCAGATGGCCCGTCAAGAGTGTTGGCTTCATCGTCGACCTGCTGAAGAACGCAGAGGCTAGCGCAAACGTACGTCAAGTCAAGAATATGAGAACAGTGTTTCTTTGTTTGCTTTCTGTGTACTGGAAGGCAAATTACTATGCTATGTGTCACTGTGCTATGTGCTCTAGTTATACTGATTGGCCGTGCAATCCAGTATCCAGAAAGTATCGGAGAGTCTATCGAAACAAATACTGATCCGCAATATAGGTCAAGGGCCTCGACACCTCCAAGCTCATCATCAAGCACATCCAGGTCAACCAGGGTATGTCTTTTCTCAGTTATTACTATTTGCATGTAACGCCTTCTAACATCTAACTCAATAGCCCCCAACCAGCGTCGCCGCACTTACCGTGCCCACGGTCGTATCAACCCTTTCATGTCGTGCCCTTGCCACGTCGAGGTCATCCTTGTCGAGCAGGACGAGGAGATCTCCAAGGCTGTCTTGAAAAAATAAGTGTTTTTGTTTGATTAGGGCGTATATAAAAAATTTTAAAAGTGGACGTTTCTTTTTGTACATGAGTTTCTTAATGCATCCGTGTGGACAACCATATCCGTTATAAGTGCATCATGCCTTGTTGCAGTGCATTTTTGCAGTCAATGTTTATGAATAGCTCATTCTTTGTCTTGACAATGAATAGTGAGCTGCAGATATGGGTCATAGTAAACCATGGCAACCATGAGTAAGATCCTATTTCCGATTCTCGACAGCCGTAGTAGAGCTGCACATATCTAATGTCTTCAACACACTGCTAAACCAGTAGCTGTATAAATCTTTTTATACGGTAATTTGTCTTCACATAACGTTCTTCTATTTTTAAAATCAATTTCTTATGTGAATTATTACATAATCTTTAATGGGGCGATCAAAATAGAGCAGAGACAGCCCGGCGTTAGCAGGAACTCCCAACACGGGATTTGGGTCTATGACGTTCAACAACCGGAGCTGGGGCTACTGATCTTGATCTTCTACGCAGAGAATAGCAACTTGGTTCCTATTTGAGTAAGAGACAGGGTATATTTGTTTGGAATATAGAGTGTGTTAAGTGATATTGTTATGAATCACGATAGTGAAGTGCGCAGGGATATACTCAGTAACACCACCACCTCGACACCGAGAACGGCAGCAAACGAACACGACGACGACGACATACACGCTGAACTGAGTACACATAGACAAATCCTTGAAATTTATGAGATGTTTCCTAATTCTTTGTTGGCTTCGTTGAGAAGTACGCCGTTGTTGGCGCGGTCGTGGCATTATGTTGCTGCTGCGACGTTGAGCGTGTGTAATAGACCGGAAGCGATTCCTGTCGTATACAGCTACGCGATCAAGCATGACGCCCGTCTGCCATCTACCTCTTCCTCAGACTCAACAGATCTAGACGAGGAGATCGCGAGTCCGCCGATGTCGCCTCGCAGCTATGGCTCAGAAGATGAGTCGATGCTGGCAGATACCTCGTCATGCGATCCCGCCTGTGTCCATCTGATCTCGCGACAAATGCGCGAAGCCTTACTCAAAGGCGCTGCTCTTGCCGGTCTTCCAAAGACAATAAACTCTTTAATCCAGCTCCGAAACGCTACTCCACACGAGTTTCGCGAAGATAAACCACTCCGCGAACCAGCCGAGAGAGTCAACGAAGCGGAACAACTTGCGCGCGGAAAAGCGTTCTGGGATCAGGTCTACGGGAAAGTGAGCAGACGGGTACTCTCACAAATGGATACAGCGTATCCGGATCTGGCGCAGTATGCGCTACAGCATGTGTATGCGCCGCTATTGTCGTATACGGGCGTGTTGTCTGCTAAAGAGACGTCGTTTGTCGTTATTGCTTGCTTGATCCCGCTCGACGTGAACCCACAGCTAAAGGGACATTTGAAGGGGGGTTTGAATAATGGAGCAACAGTTGAAGAGTTAAGAAGCGTGAGAGAGTTATCTATGCGCATATGTGACTGGTGTGGAGTTTCTTGGAAAGAACCTCCTGCTAGCCTGTAGATTTTGACAAGGATTTAACGTAAATACACGAATTCATTATTGCCATTTCAATTATTCTCCTGCCCACAAAGCATCCTCATATAAAATAAAAGGTATAATAAAAGGAGTCTATCCTATGACGAAATCATCTTTGCCGCGGCTTTCATCTTGTTTTCAATATTCACGAGAACTTGGACCTGCCGCTTTCGCACACGCATCCGCCACCTTCTGAATCGCTCGGCGCCAGACCCGTTATCGTCGACACTACTATTGGTTTTGGTTGAGGTCTCATGACTGTCAGTTTGAGCGGTGTGGTGGTCGTTGAGGTGGAGATCGTGAGTGCGTTTGATTTTGAAGAATTTCTTAATTCGAAGGCCGATTGTCGCCGGTTTAACTCTTGCTACTGCTGTATCGTTCTCTGGTACAGGCAGAGCATTATGATCAAATGAGAATATATCCGGTTGAAGCTCGAAATGCGCACCAGTAGCTGTGCCAGTCACCGGATGAACAAGGACAGTATCATCGCCCACGACATTCTTTACATCATCATTCACAGCTCCAGCAGCAACAGCAGACTTAACAGAGGGTATCTCATTCCTTTCCCGCAATCCCAATAAATCACCATCCTCATCGTCATCAGGCCGATCAGCAAACCATAGCGCGACTTCATCCATAACGACACTGCTGATCCGCGGGAGTGAACGAAGAGGGGAGCGAGCTGCTCCGGAAGTCGTTTTTGCTGGGGAAGGGATTACGGGAGAACCGCAGCCACAGGTTGCATATTTTCCTTTTATCCCTGCTGCCGCTGCTCTTGTTGTTGTTGTTGTTGCTGAAGGGGTATTGATTGAACTGAGAACAAGATCATCATTCGACGCGACACCAGCATTCTCTCGCGTCTCTTTCTGCTGCGGTGACTGTCGCTGCCAGCTAGATTTGAGACTACTCGCACTCGGCGAAGTGAAATTCAACTCATTCCTCGCACTCTCCTGCTCACGATAAGAATCGCGTTTGTTGACGCGCAGGATATCTGAATCGTCGTCAAAATATTCTGCAACACGCGGATCGACTGATTTAACAGTCGTAAAAGACCGAGAAGAAGCAGTGACAAACGTAGACATAATGTAGGATTCTCAGTGGTAAATAGGTGTAGAGATGCGATGGACGGGTGAAAGTGGGGCGAAAGATGCGATAGCGATGTGGACTGGGATAGAGGGATGTAAACAGACAGGAACAGAACCAGGACAGAACAGTCGCACACGCAATCAGGCCCGCAAGAGCACACTACACACACGGTCAGCTGTGAGCAATATTCAGTTGTTGATAGTAGATCAGTTACAGAAACGTATTCTAAACCACAGTTGCTCAGTAAATAGCACAAGACAGATCTGAAAAGTGAAGCGTGAAGCGCATCAGTGTCACGTCGCTGCGGCGCTTCACTTATCAGCTATCACGAGCGCCTCCTGAGTAACGATCATATCTCTCTTCACCACATTGATACAGACACAATGGCTGCAGCTAAATACCCAGCAAAAGCCCACGCAAAATCAGTCACAAAACATCTAGCTAGACTGCAACCCGACGTCTTCACCACATCTGCAGGTGCGCTTTTCCTACTCGCCTCGCCGCGCTCAAAGTTATGGCCGTTCTGCGACCAGGCTCAACCGTTTCGACAGAATCGAAATTTCTATTACCTTTCTGGCTGTGATTTACCGGATTGCTATGTGTCGTATGATACTGCTACCGAGAAATTGACGCTGTATTTGCCAGAGGTGGATAAGGATGACGTGTTATGGAGTGGCATGCCGATATCGCTAGATGAGGCAATGGCGACATTTGACGTCGATGAGGTCCTATATGCACCGCGATTACAGTCTGATTTGACTGGAGTGTCGAAACCTGTGTTTACGGTCGAGGATCTGTCAATTGAGCATGGAGCAGTTGTCGCGAGTTTGGCTGGCGACAAAATATTACGCTCGGCTGATGCCAGTTTTCTAGAGGCTCTAGAGGAAGCACGGTTAATCAAAGACAGCTTCGAGCTGGATTTAATGCGTCAGGCCTCAGCAATCTCTGACAGTGCGCATTATAAAGTCATGTCAACCCTTTCATTTTCATCCAACGAAACTCATCTTCACGCTGAGTTTGTGTACCACTCTATTCGCGCTGGCTCGAAGAACCAGTCGTATGACCCGATTTGCTGCTCGGGCCGCTCGTGCTCGACGCTTCATTATGTTAAGAATGACGAGAGTCTTGAAGGACGGCAGTTAATCTTACTTGATGCGGGAGCTGAGTGGAAGAATTATGCGTCGGATGTCACTAGGACGTTCCCTGTCGATGGCGTTTGGACTACTGAATCGCGACAGATTTACGACCTTGTTGCGAAAATGCAGGAGGAATGCTGTATACGTGTTGCTCCTGGAGTCGAGTGGGACGAGTTACACTTGCTTGCGCATAAAATCCTCATCGAGGGATTTCTCGGTTTAGGAATCTTCCGCAAAGAATTCTCAACCAACCAAATCCTCGAATCCCGACTCTCAGCCGCGTTCTTGCCTCATGGGTTAGGCCATACCCTTGGAATGGACACCCACGACACAGGTGGCCGCGCAAACTACAGCGATCCGGATCCAATGTTTCGATATCTACGAATCAGGCGCAAGCTTGAGTCTGGAATGATGGTTACTGTCGAGCCTGGATGTTACTTTTCGCCGTTCCAGATTGCAGAGTGGAAAGAAAAGGACTGTTGGAAATTTGTGGACGAGAGCGTGCTTGAGAAATATTGGGATGTTGGTGGAGTGCGGATCGAAGATGATGTGCTGGTTACTTCCGATGGATATGAGAACTTTACAACGATTACGAAAGATCCAGAAGAGATCTCAAAGATTATCAGGGGATTAAAGTAAGTGTATTATAAGAGGATTCATATATAAGTCACAAACAGCAAAACACCAATATTATCCGTTATCCACCAGCTATATATCCGATGAGCCAAAACCCCAAAGCAACAAAAATAAATCAGAAAGAAATAAAAAGCAATTCAATCACTCGTAAAATCTCTTTAACACGCGCTTTGCGCCTCCATGTGTGCGCATGAAAGATGCGCAGGGAAAGTACTCGCCATAGTTCATTGTCATCGGACAGGAAATGTTCTTTGGCAAACTACGGTTGATTGCAGCCACATATTCGAAGAACATTAAGTGAGTGAGTTTAGTGCCAAAGACATCTCTGATTGACATTCTATTGTTAACTGTGATTTTGTGTGGCTTTTCTGAGGAAAAGCTCAAGTGGACTTGCGTATTAAAGCCAACTGGGCCGTTGAGACAGAAGAAGGACGCGAAAGCGTAGAGGATCGCCGCCTCGCGAGGTGTTAGTTTAGCGGCGAAGGCTTTTTTGTGAGCTACCTGGTTGTGAATGCTTGTAGAGGCAAACATTTTAACTAGAGCCTTAGGAGAGTAGATGGAATCGCTTGCGGTAGCTGAATCAATGTCCTCTGCATCGCTTTCTTCGTCCTCGTCATCGTCCTCGTCATCGTCGTCTTCATCAGTAGAAGACCAGCTAGCACCACTAATCTCGCTCGAGGTCTCTTCTTCATCCAAAGAGTCATCAGAAGTCTCATGGGCAGAAACATCGACAAATGACATCGCAGCCAAGGACTGCACGAATGCAGCCATGCTCAAGCTGTGCTGCGAGTTGCCCGCTTCATTCTCATTTGACGACATTATTCAATCATGCAGTTGTATCAAGCAATTACATAACACAAATCACACGCAACAAAAGAAATTCAACAGGCGATCGTTCGTTCATACCCTTTATATACCTTTTACCCAAGCGAGTTATGTATGACTGTGTGCATGAGGGAGGGAAGCGCTGGACCGCGAGACTGTGATCAAGTTGGGAGTTCGTCTCCCACATGGAACTCCCAATCTACAATACCCTCATCGGCAGTGTGCTTACTATACAAGACCCTCTGCATTGTAAGCATATACTAAACCCTTGGAGATGTAAGCAGAGAAGAGCTTGTTGTTGGGAGTACTACAGACAGAATTATACCCGGCAGTAGCAATCCCACACACCAGCATATTCATGAACCTGGAACTGGTTAGAAGGCTCGCATGTCAGTACAGCCAGAATTATTGCAATGAACCAGCGCCCGCCGGTAACTTTCGCGCGCTTCAAAAAAGACTGGGTCAGTAGTCATTTGACGCGCGGACTCACACCGGCTTGGTCAGAGTCAGATCCACAGGTCAAGAGACGTGTTACTCCGAGGAGTAAGACTGCTGAGGTGTGGTATGGCACGAATAAAGAGTATGGGATTTCGGATGCGGAGTTGTTAGATACTATTCTAGGTCAGAAGTACAATGTGCGGATCCGGCCGCCATCTCTGGCACTGTCGCAGACAATCCAAGTTCCTGAAGCACTTACACTTCCGTTTCAGAGGAAGATGTATGTGAGACAGCAGATGCTAGGCGGCGTGTGCCAAATTGGACGTGATCGGATACAAAGGTGGTTTTATACTCCATGGAAGAAGAATATATCGGCCCCGGATGCGATCCATGGTGTCGACGCTGCGTATACCGTCTCAAGACGCATGGCATGGACTGCTCCGTCGCCAAGAACCTGGAGTTATTTATATGCCCAACGACAAAAAAATCTTTTTCTCGAGAAAAAACAAGAAGAGAAAAAGCAACAGCAGTTTCCATGGGACGCCGAAGAAGACCAGCAGCAGCCGTCACAATTCAAAACAAAACTCCTATTCAAGTACTTCCCCCCTGGCCACGCCGCCACCGGCTTCATGAAATCCAAACCTGCTGTCGTCGTCAACCTTGACCCACGTTCGAAAACAGGTCATGGCGCCGTTTACCGTACGAATATTCGCAAGTATATGCGCAGGTATATCTTTGAAGCGTTGTGTAAAGCGCAGGGCATCACGCGAGAAACTGCGTGGTGGAACGATATATGCACGTTCGAACTCTCAGAAGGGAATGAACATCTCGCGTTTTTGCTCGAGGATCATCGACAACACGATTACGTAAAGATGGAACGGGTTTTGAAAGAAGAGAGCCTGGGAGTAGCGCCTGAGAGGGAGTCCTTTCTCGTCAAACGAGGTAGTGATTTTTACCGTGATATTGACGGTCTTTTCTATTTTTGCGAGCGAATGCCAGACTCTCAGGATCGAAAACAAAAACAAGAAAGCAAACTGTTTGTGAATGAACAGGAGGCGCGGGATATGGCGTATGCAGCTGTGCAGTCGGTGATTGCTGATTATGGATACGTCTCGCAATCTGCCCACGAGACTTTTCTTGCCTTATCAGACGAAGACAAAGAGCAGAGGTATACACCAGCTGAACAGTTTGCACATTACCGCACACAAAGAACGTACTGGAACTGGGTAGCCACTTACAATCGCACATATCTTCCTCAGATCCCGGGTTTACGAATCGAAAGCAGACTATTCGACGACGAACCCCAAGCCAATATGATACTCGACAACATCGAACGCGAGACTACGAAATACAACGAAGAACACGAACTTGAACGACAGAAAGTTCCGCATGAAGACGACACGGGCGAGTTTCGCCGGCGTCATTACCCGCCTGATCCAGAGCAAATGCCGAAGGAGTTTGTCGAGCATTTTGCGTCGAAAGATCGGAGCGAGAAGAGAAACAAGAAAGAAAGGCCGTAGGTAGATAGGCCGTTCTTTCTGCAGGATCTGGATCTGTCCTGAATGTATATAAGTGTATAGTGTACATAAGCCATAAATAGCATAGCATATCTAAACGATGTCTCCGTCTTTAAGCTCACGTTCTGCTCTAAAATGGAAGCGGCCGCACGAGCAAATTATGTGCGGCGACAGCATATATTTATAGTTAGGTTATAGTTCTGGAATAAAGGCATAAACAGCACAAGAGATATGCAGTACAGGACAGCCTGGACACAGTCCCCCCCCCAAAGTATTGCCAGTATTTTCGTGTGGTTATTTGAGTCTGTTGAGTTGCTTTTGTTCTTGTTGAACCTGCAACGAGCTGTTAGAGCAGACTCTGGTGTGTAAGGACGACAGCTCTGTTTTCTTCCGCGCAGCTTGTTTAGTATCTGCTCTTCAGAGGACACAGCGTAGAACAAGGAGATAGAGCATTATTGTGAACGCCATTGGCAGTGTTGTCACTTAGGCAGCACTTTTTTATTCTGCTGAATAGCGGGTGTTTTCTGTGTGTGTTTATTGGAAGGATATTGTCTGAGCAGAGTTGCCAAGAGAGGCACGAAAAATTGAGACTACGCCGGAAAGATTATGTCAGTTGAGTGAGCATTGGCACCAGCGAACAACATAACACAAGCCTACTCAACAGGCTATTTGAAGGAGCTGTTTGAAGGAGCTTTTTGAAGGAGCTTTTGAAGGAGCTACAGATATATCACAACATCATGTTGCTAGTCGACGGCGAGAAATACGCCTGGTACGTTTCATCTGCTCTCTACACGCCCACACTCTCTTTCAGTGCTAATAGCTCGGTTTGAAATAGTATACGGTGTATCCGAGGCCATCGATCGTCGACCTGCAAACATCGTCAACGACCTCTAGTGCAAGTACGGAAACGAGGAAGACCGGTGGCAGAGTGTAGCCATCGACTTGCGGTATTGCCGGATGGGTCGTGCGAGTGTGGTGTGGCAGCTATTATCTTACCAAAGGGTATGTATTTGCTGCACCTTTATACTGGGATTTATGATGGAGAGGTGAATGTGTACTAATTTATTGATAGCGCGTGTTGGACAGTCGCTTCCCGTGTTTCAAGAAGTCGATGGTCATAAACGGAAAATCCAAGATACCACAGAGCCCGTGTCAATCGATACGCATGACCACGACCACATCCACAACGAAATAAAACTACAGAATAACAACGACGACCAAAAACCCCAGATTTTCGTGATGAAAACTGCAGGCGGGTCTTGCTGCGGCGGTAACACGAAAATGAGCAAGGAGACAATGGCGAAGACGATGAGCAGTAATCAACGCGTTATTTACGATACTTCGAATGTAGAGATACAGGAGATTCCTGCGAACGGTACGTCTGTCAACACCATAGCGACAAATGCGAATAGTATAACTCGTTACGCGTCAAGTTCACCGTCAGTGTCGTCAGAAGAGTCAACTATCATAGCCAAAGTCGAACCTGATGATAGTTGTTGCGCGCCACCAGGAGTCGCCCCGTTATACAATCAACAAACTACACAGTCAAGCAGTTCATGTTGCGGTGGTTGCGGTACACAAGACCGGCGACAGAGACCAGTGAAACTGCGATCGGTGGTGTATAAACCTGATTTTGATAGCGCGGCAATTGTAAAATCGCTGGATGAAGCTGTTGAGCAGACGACATCTGCGATGAATGTGGGTGCGTTGCGACATGTCGGGTATTTACCGCCGAGGGTACATCATCGAAGTGCAGCTCCAGTGAGAATGTCGCCGCCGCAGAAGCAGCAGCAGCAGGAGTATGAGACTTCAGAGAAGTACGATAGTGATGTGTATTCGAATCCGAGTCCGACGGTGGTCTATGACGAGGCACTATACTCTCTTGAAGCGTTTCTGCAACAACAACAGCAGCCGCAGCAAATACAGGGTGTGCTTTCACATGAGCAGCTTATGCGCCAGGCAGCTGAGATTGTGTCTCAACAGCAGACGTTGAGTGTGCAAGAGGTAGATATGTTGACGAAATACAGTTCACGGACAGGAGTACTCAGTTATCCTATGAGTAACGCGAACATGAACAGTAGCAATGCGGCTAACGCAGGAATCTATGTTCCAGGGGGGATGCAAGTACAAACATCGCAAAAGGCACTAGCCGACCATCTGACAGCGCTACAGCAGGTTCAGGAGCAGCAGCAAAATGGCGCGACAAAGACTAGTCCAGGCACTACGATATCGTCTGTCGCAGGTATCGACGATGACGCGCTGGATAATTTGTTTTCGGTGTACTTGACGTCGGCGTGTGCTGTTCCAGGCGGAACGTGTATGTGCAACGACGAGTGTAATTGTCCGGGATGTATGAAACATGGGAATGTGTTTTTGGACGAGGGTGGATTGGGAGATGGGTTTGGGGGGATTGAGTGGGGGACGTAAAATAAGGGTGTCTATGATTTGGAAAGATGAAACAGAGTGGTAATGAATGTAAATACGCGCAATCAGTAATATAGATCTCCTGCAGTAGTAGTTGTTGCTATGATAATTTGTAATCTGTAATCTGAAATAGCTTGTGCGGTCTCGAGAAGAATAATTGGAGGACATGCAGATAGGCTGCAGATTCAGATAGCGAATCTGCAGGGACACTCTAGACCGGTGGAATGGCTGTGAGCTGCATGCGCCTGAAAGTACAAACGAGAGTATAGCAGAGGAGCACGGGTAGCGGGAGACGCTTGACTGCTTTTACTGGCTTTGACTGAGCAGAGCGAGAGTTAAAAGGCGGGTGCAAAGTACTGCCTGATTGACACTAAAACAGTTGGAAAATGATTAAGATTTACTAGAGTACGTTGAGGAGAAGATGCTGTCAGAAGCGGATGAGCAGCGGGAAGCAGACAGGAGAAGAGAAGTGAGTGTGAGCTGAGCGCGTCGGAGGAGGAGGAAAAAGTAAACAGAGTCCCGAACAGGAAGTGTAATTAGAAAAAAAACCGCTGCGGGCTTTGCTCATTAGCGCTTGCGAAGCTCACAAAGGCTTGAAAGGACCGGGTAACGACGACGAACAGAGGCAAATTGGATGGCTGAACCTTCGAGAGAACGTGGTTTTGAGACGGGAAGGACGGAGATGAGAGGAAAGTCTCGGAGAGAAGAGTAGTTTCGGAGGAAGAGAGTGTGAGAGAAAGAGGAAGAGGAGGTCTCGGAGGAAGAAGAGGAAGGGAAGGTGGCAATGTAATTTTACTGTGTGAGTGAGTGAGTGAATAAGAAGCTGTTAATCACACAGGACATTGTATTATTTGTATTGCAATTTTACGCTGAACACTATTGAACAATAAACGAATGTATTCTTGTGAATTTGACCAGACTGGACAGTCTGTCGGATTCAGGCCATTACCCAGCCAGCTAGTTCTTGAACCGTTCTTAGAAGTACTCACTCCACTACTGTTCAGCTGCCGTTGAGCTGTCCCGGAGCAGCTTCCGAAGATCATTGACTTTGTGGTTAATAGACTAATTGACAGGAAACCAGAAAGACAAATCTGGTGGCGAGGCTGGGTGGATTAAGGGCTGGCCGTAAACAGACAAATGTAAACAACACACATGAGCCGGGCGGGTCTACCATTATACTGTGCTATTATACTGTACTATTATACTATCACACTATTACATTGTATCTAAATATTCAATGATATCTTCCACGATGCCTTCACTGTGCTTATTGTCTTTTTTGTCTTACTGTCCTACTCTATGTGCTGAATCAGGGTCTTCCAGATCCGACCAGTAACAATTTTTCCGAATCCAAACCAGTTCAAGTTCCTAGAACGTGCGGTTTAAACTCTGGTTCGGTTGCGTAAAGCTGCTAAATGCGGCTAGCGTAAAGGGGGCAAATTTTAATTAGGTTTTGCTACCACTCACAGCGCGAGGTAGAAAACTTAACTTCAACCCAGCTAAATAAACAGCGAGCATTCCACTCTTTCCGTTTTCTCCTCTCCTCCTTCCTTCCTTCTTCACCAACTCTTCTTCGTCAAATCACCCTTCTTCTGTTCAGCTCTTTGGTGCTTCGCGTCTCCACTCTTTAGACCGAGCCCGTTCATTCCTTATCATCTTATCTACTCCGCTATCAGCTGCTATTATCAACTACTACTATAAACAACTACCACTCTCCTTACTCTGCTCAAGATCATCATGAAGTTCTCAACCGTCTTCCTTCTCGCTGCTGCCGCCACCGCAGCAGTCGCCCTCCCCGACCAGCACTTGCACCACCGTCACCACGCCCGCCAGGCAAAGGCTGACCGTCGCGCGGAGGTCGAGAAGCGCGCCATCGACTACGTCTATTCCTACGTTACCGTCATCGTCGACGCAAACGGAAACATCATTTCCGACACCGCAGACGATTCGGCTTCCACCACCCCGGCACCCACCTCGTCCTCGACCTCTGTCTACGTCGTGCCGACAACCTCCTCCACTGAGGCCGCTCCCACCACCTCATCGACCTCCGTCTATGTGGCTCCCACTACCTCGTCCTCGGTCTACGTCGCGCCTTCCTCGGCTACCACCTTCGCGACCGTGACCTCCTCCTCGTCTTCGTCCTCAACCTCGTCGGCTGCTTCTGCCACTGGCACCTACGCGACCTCGACCGACCTTCTCTCGGCTTACACTGGTCCCACCGTCGCCTTCGTCGATGGTGTCGTTCCTTGCGACACTTTCCCCTCTGGCCAGGGTGTTATTGCCGTTGACTGGATGGGACTCGGTGGCTGGACCGGTATCCAGATCTCTGACGCTGCCAATGTTGGCACTGCTGAGACCTGCGGTGAGGGCAACCTCTGCTCGTATGCTTGCCAGCCTGGTATGTCCAAGACCCAGTGGCCATCTACCCAACCCTCGGATGGCGAGTCGCGTGGTGGTTTGACTTGCACTGGTGGATACTTGTACCGTACCAACACCGACACCGACTACCTTTGTGAGTGGGGTGTGGACTCTGCCCAGGTTATTTCTGAGCTCAGCGATGTTGTTGCTATCTGCCGTACCGACTACCCTGGTACCGAGAACATGGACATTCCTACTATTGTTGAGGGTGGCAGCACCCAGCCGTTGACTGTTGTTGACCAGTCCACGTACTACCAGTGGCAGGGACAGATGACCTCCGCTCAGTACTATGTTAACAACGCCGGTGTTTCTGGTGCCGATGGCTGTATCTGGGGTACAGCTGAATCTGGTGTTGGAAACTACGCTCCTCTTAACTTTGGTGCTGGATATCTCGACGGTGTCTCTTACCTGTCGTTGATTCCCAACCCGAATGCTATTTCGAGTGCCAACTTCAACGTCAAGATTGTTGCTTCTGAGGGCGCCACTGTTCTCGGAGACTGCTCTTACGTTGATGGTGTCTTCTCTGGTGGCAGCAGCGGATGCACTGCTTCTGTTACCAGCGGTATTGCCAACTTTGTTCTTTACAATTAGATTTTTCTGAATGTTTAGAATTTTTTTTTCTTTTTTTCGGTTTTACGACTCTACTTAAATTGTTTGTGATACCGTTGTGGATTCTATATTTGTATTATTACATGGGCTTATTACGCGGACTGCTATGAATAGTAAGCAGCTGTGTCTTTATACTGCTTTTATGCTATGGGTTTTGTTTTCTATTTGTGTTTGAGATATTAATGACCTTTATGACCTTCAATAAATGATTCTATTTTATTCTATTCTGTGCTATTCTATTAATAATATATTGTACTATTGTAGTGTTTATATTGTGTGGAAGCCACAAAGCAGCCTGAAAGCGGAGTGTGCGTTGAAGCGCGGCTCGGATTGGCACGCCACAGGAGAGTCAAGCCACGGCGTTTGCTTCAAGCCACAGCTCGTGGGCTCTGGGATTGTTTGTCTTCTCTTGGAATAGTATATAGTATTGTATTGTATTGTATAGGAAGTGAAGGGGAAAGGATAGGATAGGATATTGAGTGTGAATAGGAAGAAGAAGAAGAAGAAAAAGAAGAAGGAACAGAAAGGTGTTTACGTTAGTCAGACTGTTTCTGTCGTTGTTCAAGCAGATCAAGCACCAGCAACCATTAACGCAGCCAGATCCAACAACACCAACAACACCAACACCAACAGTGGCAGCAACAAACGACACAGTATCTTCTGAAATACAGAAATAGCGACTAAGAAAAAGTTAACACAGCATCAAACTGGAGAATCCGCGGAGAAGCGCACATAATGGAGGAGACCGCGCTCGCCGCCCCAGCAACGACCACCTCCTCGTCCACATCCCTGCTCAAAGGACATCGTGAAAAGAGCAGACAACTGCAGTTCTTGCAGCATCAACAGCAGCCGATGGGTGCATTTTCGCTTGTGCGCGCTGAAGATGCAGCTGTGTTGCCGTTTATTTCGCCCGTCGAACTGCCAACGACACCCTCCGTCGACGACGCAAATATCTCTGAATTGCACATAGATGACGGCGATGCTACTGAGCCTCAGAAAAGAGATAAGTTTGAAGAGAATACGAGTTTGCCAAGGTCATTGTATGCGCAGGCGGCTGCGGATGCTGCTGCTGCTAGCCAGGCGCGCAGTCGAAAAGCGTCAAAGCTACTTGGTTTATTCAAACAAAAAGCCGATGAACAAAGTACTGCTCCTGACGATGATTCTCAGAAAAAAGAGCAGACTGAACAAGAACCAGAGAAAGACACGGCAGAGTTCATTGTCGACGAGTTCAGCGCAAAATCAAAACCCGACATTATCAACATCAAAGTCAACAACACAATCCCCGCAGCACCCTCCAAAGACCTCGAATCCAGCACCAGCAACAGTAATGTGACCGGCAGCGCCGATGTCACTTCCGCGACATATATCGTCCATCAACAACCGCGCCAGGAAGATAGCGATGGCGAATTGATTGAGGAGGATGAAGAGCTGTATCGGGCGCCCCGGTCGATTGAACTTGTGCCATATAGCCATCAGGTGTGTATTCTTTTTTTTCTGTATCTTTTTATTCTCTTTGAGTTATAGCTAACGAGCTAGGTCGGCGGACATACTGCGCTCTTTCGATTCTCGCATAAGGCGGTGTGTAAAGCCATGGCGCGCAGAGAAAATCTGTGGTACGAGGCCGTCGAGGAGAATCACTCGGCTCTACTCAAGTTCATGCCTAAATACATCGGCGTGCTAAACGTGCGACATACCGTTGACTCGTCTGAATCTGAATCTGACGAGTTATCAGAACACGAGCAGAAATCTGCGACGCCGGTAACAAAAGTCCATAGCAAACGTAATTCGTTTGGTAGCGGTACCGCGTCTAGTCCGCTCGCAATCACAGATAGTCGACGACGGAATCTGCCTGAGGTCGTCTTGGATGATAACAGGCATATCATTCCTGACTCGATTTACCGGAAATACTCGTCCTCAGCGCCTGAGGATTCGGGGGATTTTTTGTCTTCGCCGAGAAATTCGTTGTCGCACGCGAGAGCGAAAACTGCTAATGCTTCTACGATGACGGACTCGCCTACTACACCATCAATCACGTCTGAAGCAGCCGCTACAGGCTCAACAGTGATCAACCGTAAACTACAAGAACAAGTTTTATCAGAAGTCCTCAGTTTCTCATCGCCATACCAACGCCAACAGCAACAATCGCATCGCATGCATCGCCGCCGCAACCACTCCTCCACAAGCCTCAACTCGATCGCCGACAGCACACATCCAAGTCTTGCGAGCTCGCCCGTGCTCTCACCGCCAATGTCTTCGGCTGCGGTAAGCGATGGCGAGATTAGCGCGGAGACGTCGCCGCGGACGGGGCCGGCGCGAGAATCTGATGTGTTGTTCCCGATTGATGATATTATTGAGATGCCTGAGCCTGATCCGGTGTTTTTGTCGTCACCCGTGCTCGCTGCAGCGCATACCAAGACAGCCACGCAACAACCGCGAAAACCAAGGAAGAAAGCAGTCAAGAAGAAACGAACGTGGATCGAACGATTCCTCCTTCTCGAGGACTTGACGGCTGGGATGTCACGACCTTGTGTGCTCGATCTGAAAATGGGAACGAGACAGTACGGGATTGACGCGACGCCAGCTAAACAAGCGTCGCAGTCAAAGAAATGTTCAGAAACCACATCGCGCGCTCTTGGTGTACGGGTCTGTGGTATGCAAGTTTGGGATGCCGCTGTCGAAGATTACGTTTACAGAGATAAATACGACGGCAGAAAACTGAAAGCTGGCGTCGAAGTCCGCAACTGTCTCTACGAATTCCTAACGGGTGGCAGCACACACGGTCGCGCCGCCGACGACGCAGCTGTATTACGCCATATCCCGCGCATCCTTCGCAAACTCTCCGACATCGAAACAATCATCAACCGGCTCGTGGGATATAGACTTTACGGATCCTCGCTCCTACTGATGTATGATGCCGATAACAGCTCGGGAAAGATAAATTTGCGGATCATTGACTTTGCGCAGTGTGTGGCCGCTGGCGATACCGCGCTCGAAAACGCAAGCTGTCCACCTCGATTTTCTGAAATGCCGGATATGGGATACCTGCGTGGCGTGAAAACACTTAAACGGTATTTCTTCCGTATTGGCTTTGAAGCAGCATCCCGCTCTAGCAATATAGATTTTAGAACTGCGGTAACGGAGGCTGGGGAATTGTATGAGGAGTATATGAAATTCTTGCCTGAGGATGAGGCTGAAGGTGACGATTCCTCGGCCTCTTTGTAGATTACTCTCCGGTACTTTGTGTTTTTTCCTGTCGTTTATACTAATTAATGGTTTGGTCATTTGATCTAAAACGTAGTACATGGCAGTAGCTAAAACAAAGCATAATACACAACGAAAACGGCTGCAGCGGCAAGAACACTCTCGCTAGCACTAGGCATCGAAAGAGTAAACCCATATTTACAATAATACACCGCCCATCCGAGAAACGCCAACCACGCTGCGTCTTTTTTAAGTGGTGCACGGGTTAATGCCGGGCCTGTATGTTCACTTGTAGAAGAGGACGAGGACGAAGAGATGGCGGCGATGAAGCTGGATTCGAGGTCGTGCGACATCTTTGCTCGTGAGAATTTTTCAATGACGCCGGCTCTAGCGACTTCGCCCATAATCCTGAGTTTTTCATCCGCTGTGTCGAAAAGTACACGACTTAGAACTACACTCCATTCGCGCACGTCAGAGGGTCGTAGCCAGCCTGTTTTTTCGTTGTGAACAGTCTCAAGAGGTCCGCCGGATGCGGTAGCGAGAACTGGAGTGCGTTGCAGCATTGCTTCGAGAGGTACGATTCCAAAATGTTCGTTCTCGGGGGTGTACAAGAGCACTTTTGACGCGCGAACAAGAGCAGTACGCGCTGGTGTCGAGATTGATGGCAGAAAAATGACGGATTTGCCGTCGCTGTTGGAGAGGATGTCTGTGAATTGTGAGATATTCGAGTCGAGAGTGAAGATTGTATAGTGTGGAAGCTCTTGCGCTGTACATAACTTCTTCAGTTCCTCGAGATAGTCGACATTCTCACGCACAGCAACGTCATATCCACCGGCGATAAACAACATTGACTTTTTCCGATCGCTACCCGAAATCGCAGTCGTAGCAGCATACGCCTTAATCGCAAGTTCAATCGCTTTCTTCCTCTCAAATCTGTTGACAGAGATCGCAGTTTTTCTTCCCGATTTCTCAACAATACTCAGAACCTGAGCGTCAACAGCGCGATCACTAGCTTCTACATCAGGAATACATGGATAAATGACATTTGGCACTCGTTCGATTGACGGAAACTCCTCCCTAAACACGCCCTGTGTGAACCGTGAATTGACGGCAATGATATCAGCAGCCGAGGTCGAGAGGGATTCGGCGGCGTCAAAGGGGATCCGATATACTTTTTTCAAAAGAGATGTGCGCTGAGCTAGTAATTTATCAGGAAAATGACAGTAAAACAGGATCTGTGCTCTCCTTTTCTGTGTTGCGGATCGTGGTCGTCGTGAGGACTGTTGACGATCAAGTCCCCATTTGAGTAACGGCACGCAAAAGCTCAGTTGATCCACAAACACTGCGTCAAATTCGCAATTCTTATACAACAATAAATATCCACACAACACAAGTTGCCGTAAAATCGCACAGAGAATAGCGAATCGTCCAAAGAGTGCTCGCGGGATAAACCTGTCTCCGCGAACTTCAACACTCAACGTGCCATCTTTAACCTCATCAAAACAATGCGAACGATCACATCGCGATGTGTATATCGTAACTTGATGTCCAAGAGTCTGTAATCCGACTGCCGCGTCCACAACGAGTCTCTCTGCGCCGCCTGGGTTTTGTTAGATCTGTCTGAATACACTCGATAATCTGAATGCACTTGATAAAGACTCACCTATACCAAGATCCGGGTGGATAAAGGCGATCTTCATCGTTCTTAAGCACTCTAGTTATGCATTAGAAAAGCCTTTCAATGCTGCTATGTTGAGGATGAGTAAAGATGGTGAAGAGCGCGAGTGAGACGTGGCAGTGAAAACAATGGCTGGCCCCTGAGTTCTTGCTGAAGTGCATTACTGAGAATAATACTGAATTTATGAACAGAATAGTACATCGAAAGTGGAATATTTAAATAGAAAACATTATTGTAATTTCATTGCTATTTTCTATAATTTCATTATATTCAAAAGCAACTAAAAATGGAATATAAATCACATTCAATTACGCCTCCCCAGCTTTAACTCTCGAATATATTTCTTATAAAACCACTAATAAACTCCATCCAACCATTCCCAAATACATAACAAATATTGTAAATTCAAACTAGAATAATCTAGATCAATAGCATAAAAATCCAAAAAACCAGCTCTGAATTCAAAGCACAGCTCCTCTCGTACATATACACGGCTACTGGTTGAGAAACCAACTCATACCAACACCGACCGCAACAGTACTAAAAGCAGCAACAGCCGCCATTGCCGCGTTTTTAATCTTTTCGAAAGCAGGCTCGTCTGTACTATCATCTTGATCAAGAGTACCGCGGATCCGTTTTGCGGGGCGCGGGTCGTAGTCTTCTTCGATGTCGGAACCGGAGAAGGATTCAGAGTCGTATTCATCGGACGTGTATTCATCGTAGTCACTCGGTGTGCTGCCTTGACTTTCAGATTGTTCTGTTGCAATTCGAGGCTGAGGCAATGATTGAGGTTGAGGTTGAGGTTGTTGCAGGACATTGGATTGTCGCTGTTTAGCAGGCGACGGCGAGAAAGTGTGTGCGATGAAATGAGAATCAGTAATAGAAATAGGTGATCTAGCTCTTTTTCTACTGGGCAACTCTCTGTGTGTATTCGTGCTGCTTAATCTCGTGTTTACAGTTGTGCTTGCGCTGTAGTTATCAGAGCACGCATACTGCACTCGTGACGCAGCAGCAGCAGCAGTTAATGGAGGCAAAGCGTGCTCCAACGCTCTAAACTCATCAACCACAGACTGTGGCATCGCAATCTGCGCGTCAAGAAACGACGGTCTAGGCGGGAACGGCTCAAGCGAGTCAAGCGAGTCGATGTAGTCCGGGAAGGAGAACGTGTTGTCGATGTCGACTGCGTCGAGGGGTGCGAGGGCGTCGAGGGCGTCGAGCGGGTCGAGGGCGTCGAGGACATCGATTGTTTGTTTGTCAATGTGCTGTTGTTGCTGTTGTTGCTGTTGTTGCTGCTGTTGCTGAAGTCGCTGTTCTAGTTTCTCTAGTTTGCTGAGTCTCTCTTTTTCCGCGTTGGACTTTGGTCGCATTGAGCTTTCATCAAAGTTTATGAATGTAATTTCCCTTTCCTGAGTCTGCGATTGAGCGTTCTGAGTCTGCGACTGAGTCTGCGGCAGAACAACAGGAGGCCTGTTCCTCATTCTCTCGAGCATCTCCTGCTGCTGTTGCATTCTGTCGTTCTGCTGCTCAAGCACCGAATGCTGTAACATCACCACTCTCTGAAAATACCTCTCCTTCTGCTCCGCTGTCATTCCTCCCTCGGGCGGATCCTCCAGAAAATCAGGAAGCAGTTGCAGACGCGCGTTCGGCAGCTGCTCGTCTGGAATCTGCACTGACGGCGGCGCTGGCTGCGGAATCTCGTGCAGCGAGTGCAACTGCGTCGTCCGCCTTGCGAGCCACTGCGAGTAGTTGTGCAGACTGGAAATGTACCTGCGAGTGTCGTCTGCCATCTTCCTTGCTTGCTGTGCCGTCTACACACAAGTAGTGATGATGCTCCAGACTTGTATTCACAGAGTGCGCAGTGCACGTGATAATTACTAATACATTACTAACATACTTTAACCTCCGCAGCTCATCACCACGAAGTTGCGCCAGAGCCAACGCCAGTCTGGCCAAAGCCTCCGCAATCTCAAACTTCCCCGGAGCGACTCAAAGCCCACAATGGCTCTGGCGCTGGACATTTCCGCGCAAAACGAGTGCGCAGCAGAGCTTCTTGCTGAATCACAGTCGCAACAGTCTAGCGATTCCGCGAAACCGCGCTCGCAGCCGTCGCCGCCATTGCGCAGCGACCTCCTCCACTTCGACGCTGCTCAGGCCTTATCGCCAATCTTATCGCCTGCCTTATCGCTCTTTGATACTACCTCGTTACCTCTTGTTTCTGTCGATCCGCCTGTTTTTGCGATCTCTGCATCTGTTCTGGCTGCTGCACTCGACCAGTACGCTCACACTCCGCTGCCGCCAGCAGGAGACGTCTTTCCCTGGCTCCACGGCCTTAACCCGGCAAATGCCTACCAGCTCGCCTTCCTTGACCCTTCCGGCGCACATATCCACCCATATGCTCCGTCTCAGCTACGCTCCATCGTCCTCGTCAAACTCGGCACCCTCGGCGCAGCGCGTCTCGTCAACACCGTCGCAGCTTCAGAGATCGTCGCCGACGCTGGCGCAAGCAGCGACTTCCTCTGTCTCGACCCTCCCCACGGCGTCGGCCTGCGCAACTTCCACATCCAAGTCGCAAAGACAGCCACTCAGGCTGACATCGTCGTCTACTCAAAGCGCGGACTGCCAACAGACGGCTTACTTGCGCTCGCCCGCCGCCTCGCGCGTGCCCAGATCAACCACCGCGATCGCGTCCCGGCAGCGCCCGTATGTAGGACTTTTGTCGTCTCAGACCCTTTTTCAGTCTTTGAGCAGAAGTTCCCACATATCGTCGCAGTCTCCGCAGCGGGCAGAAGATTTGACGGCGCCCGCGATTTCCTTGCCCTCGAGCGCCAGGAAATGAACCGCATGTCCGCCGCGTCCGAAGTCGCAAACAATATCTTCCTCGGCAACGCGCACGACGCGCAGCTCGAGTGCGACGACGATGACGACGAGGACTCGTTCAATGACGACGACGATATGAGCGACGCGTCGACAGGAAAATGGGATATCTACGTCGAGTGCATCGCTGCTGCACGACTCCCATCACTGACCTTGCTTAAGACCCTGGACCACGACCACTTCGAACTGGCCCCGTCCTCCTTCTCTTCTGTTTCTTCGTCGTCTTCGTCTGCAGCCGTAGCGCATGTCGAATTCCCCGCCTCAGGCTCCCTCGCCCTCGGAAACCTCCTCGACAGAGACATCGACGCCATCGTCGACTTCTGTGAATGGCTCCACCGCCATGCCTCCTCAGGCAAACGCATTCTCCTCTACTGTGTCGACGGCTACACCGAGACCTCTCTTCTCGCGCTTGCATATCTGATATTTGCTACAGGACGCACCGCTCCAGAAGCCTACATCGCCTTACACAAAGCGCCCTGCTCGCGCGCCTTCTTCACTTTCCCCGCCGACCTCGTGCTTCTTAACCACCTCCAAACCAGACTCCTGCTTCGCTCTCCGGTGCCAAATCCAGCCGCAATAGCTGGCAGGGTGCCCGATCTGCCGCCTTGGTTCGTCTCCCTCGATGGTTCGCTGCCATCAAAGATCTTCCCGCATATGTATCTCGGCAACCTGGCGCACGCGAACAACCACGGTCTGCTGCGCGAACTTGGCATTAAACGTGTGCTCTCAGTAGGCGAGACCATTGACTGGTGCGTTGCCTGCGATAACGAGCATGGCTCCGCCACTGACGACAATTCCTCTGAATTCCGTCCTGCGCTCCGTAGAAAGTCTGCCCCGGGAGCAATACAAGAGTCCATCCTTGACGCGTCAAACCGCTCTGCAGACATCATCCATGAATGCTCCCTCGACGACTCTGCCATCATCTCGGGCGACCAAATCCCCGTCTCAGGTTTCACCAAAGTCATGTACCTCGATCAAATCCAAGACGACGGCATTGACTCGCTTTCCAAATCAATCGACGCCTGCCTCGCCTTCCTCGACGACGGGTTCCGCGCGGGCGAACCAACCCTGGTACACTGCCGCGTCGGCGTTTCTCGCTCGGCCACAATCTGTATCGCAGAGGTAATGCGCCGTCAACAACTCTCCCTCCCGCGCGCGTACCTCTACGTCCGCGCCCGCAGACTCAACGTCATCATCCAGCCAAACCTGCGTTTTATGTACGAACTCATGAAATGGGAAGAAGAAGAAGCTCACCGCCAAGGCCGGGTTCATAAACGCGATATGGAATGGCCGGCTTTGTGTCGTGAGATCGCGGCTATGAATAAAGCTTACATTGGCTGATTTTTTTCTTGGTGTACTCATATGATATGATTTAGGAGTTGGAGTTCTTTGCACTTGTTGGTAAAGGAGATGGTATAAATTATGGTATAAATTATATGTGTTTGCATTTCGGTCTTTCTTTTAATTTTACAGTACAGGGTATGTTTTTAATATGGTTTGTTTTTCAAGATTTGTTTGCTATTTGCTATTTATTACTATTGTGTTTGTATAATGGATGAATGAACGGAGAAACTGGTAAAGGATGACAAAGATCTCTTTATGCAAAGTACAATTCACGGCGCAGCACGGTTATTATTTCTATATATATGATTTGATATATTCTTTTAGTCTTGCTTATTTTCTTTAGTTTTGCTTATATGACTTCGTTTTTGGTGATTTATTGCGTTGATTGGTTTGTATATTGGTAATAATGATAGTATTCAATTATAATGCCGCGAGGAAATAGTTGTAGAGTTTAAATATCTATTGCACTGGTAAACATATGCACGCTACAGAACATTTTTCCGCGTCAAGTAATCGACTATAAGAACACATTAGCTCACGAAAACGACACGTAATAAAGAGAGCTTACATCTGGAATAAGTATATCCAATGAACGGCATGCTCTCCTTCGACAATTCAGGCTCCTCTCCCTCAGGATTCGCCGCCGCAACAGCCGCGTTGGCAGCACTAATCTCCGGCGCATCAGGTATACTTTCCAAATCCTCAGTCGGGAAATAACTCGTATCCGTAATCGAGCTCAGTTTCGGGATAAAAGGCGCGCTGAAGTCGCGGATTGATTCCCAATCAACACCGTCAAAGAACGGATGCGCTTTAAGTTCGTCGGCGCCACCGCGACCGAGGCGGGTTTCGGCGCTCGTGAGAAGACGACGGATGAGATCCTCTGCTTCGTGGGAAAGGTGGATTTCCTCAGGGAAATACAAGGTTTCTGGCCACGCAAGGATCTTGCGGTAAGTGTCGGTAGGCGTTTCAGAACAGAATGGAGGCCATCCGATAAGACACTCAAACATAATCGCGCCTAGAGACCACCAGTCGCACTCCTGTCCATATCCCTGATGCACAAAGATCTCTGGCGCGATATAGTCAGGAGTGCCGACGGTCGAGTACGCCATGAGACGCCGCGACTTGCGCCAGGTTTGGATTTGCGAGCGGTTTGAGATCGTGAGATGGATCGCGTCGACCATGACTGAATTACGCGGTGGCTCGGAGGATGGGTTTTTCTCGAGCAAGGTCTTGTAGTAGTTGCTGTCGTGTGTCTTGTGGAATCCAGTAGATAGACCAAAGTCAGACAGTTTGATGTGGCCGTCTTTGTCGATTAGGATGTTGTCGGGTTTGATGTCGCGGTGGATGAAGCCTAGTTTATGGATTGCCTCGATTGCAAGTACGCACTCAGCCATGTAGAATCGGGTGATATCTTCGGAGAAGGTATCGTATTTGATGAGCATAGTCATCAAGTCACCACCGGGCAAGAACTCCATGATCAGATAGAGATAATGTGCGTCTTGGAAGGAGTAGTAAAGGGAGACGACCCACGGCGAGTCGCTGCCCGCAAGGACGTCACGCTCAGCTTTGACGTGCGCAAGCTGGTCTTTTTTGAACATTTCAGACTTGAGCAGAGTCTTCATGGCGTAGATCTTGCCGGTATCTTTCTTCTGCACGAGTCTGACTTCGCCGAATGCTCCTTTTCCAATCACTTTGACGGTGTGGAAATCGTCGAGCGCGAGACGCGTCCGACGAAGACGCAGAAAAGTAGACTCTTTCTTGCCCAAATTCTGCAATTGTCTGTTCTTGCGTTCGTCTGATCCACGTTCATTCACAAGTCTGGATTCCAATTCCACACGTCTACACGTTCATTAGCATTAATCCACACCAGACGCGTAGTGTTCTCACCTCTGATTCCGCTCGACAGCATGCCCGACATTCAACTGATAAAAGTTCTCCAACTTCATCTTTGCGGCGGCAGCCCGCTCAAGAGTAATCTTCGGAAAGGCCTCTGTATTCCGTTCAAACATGACGTAGTCTGAGGATGAATTTGTGTTGCTGAGGTTGCTGTTTGAGCCTGCGCCACTGGTGTTTGTGAGACCGACGGAGATTGTTGTTGTGTTTGTGTTTGTGGAGGTTGAGCGTGGAGGGGGGAAT
Organism: [Lipomyces] yamanashiensis; assembly: GCA_030572775.1. NCBI lineage: Eukaryota > Fungi > Ascomycota > Lipomycetes > Lipomycetales > Lipomycetaceae > Myxozyma > [Lipomyces] yamanashiensis. Next base: position 37,468 of record JAJMBS010000037.1, read on the forward strand.
TGAGTTAATGATTGTTTTTGTTGTTGTTGTTGTGCTAATCTTTGTTGTTGCTGTTGTTGTTGTTGTTGTTGTTGTTGTTGTTGTTGCTGTTGTTGTTGAAGCTGCTGATACTGAAGCTGCTGCTGTTGCTGTTGCTGTTGCAGATACGCCTGATACTGTTGCTGCTGCATCTGCTGTTGTTGCTGCTGTTGCTGCTGCTGTTGCCGACTCGAGAAGAAGTTCATCTTTTCAAAAACAACAAAAAAGGGGAATTGCTCTTCAAATTCCAAAACACTCTCTTATATCTTCAGGAGAATGCCCTCAAAACAGAAAAGGCTCGTCCAGCAAGGGGGGATTTTAGAGTTTTGACAAGAACTCTATTTGCTGGAGAACAAGTGACGCGACAACAAACAAATTCCAGTCGCGTCTTTGTTTGTTTACTGCGAGTGTGGTTCTGTTTACTATTAATAATCTTGTTTACGCGTTTCAAGGCAGATTATAGTGCTTCTCTATATTGTAGCTATCGTACATGGACTACACCCTCCCGTTGCTACTGCTCTCGGACGGGTCGTGGCTGAAGACCCTTCCCCGCCTGTATCCACCTCCTCGAGGACGATGTGGTTTCTCCCCCGACGCAGCAGCAGCAGCAGCGGCCGCTGCTGCTGCCTGCATCTTCTCCGCGTCCTCTTTAAGACTATCGTAGTGCACTTTATACTCGACAGAAACGTTTGCCATCCCCAGCACGTTGCGCAGAATATCTCTGATCTGGAGATTCACGGCGCGGTTAGAGCCCTGTCTGTTCCAGAGCGATATAATATCTGCCTCGCGACGGACACTCACGACCGCGCCAACAATCTCGTCGCCTAACTTTTCACCAAAATCACCTCCAATGATCGCGAGAAGGAGAGATTCCCAGTGAACTGTCGCCGAGTCTTTGCGGAGTTTCAGAATCCATTTGCCGCCGTGGACGTTCATGGGGTCTTCCCAGATTGGTCGCACTCCAGTCTTAAAAATATGATACTCGGACGTGTATGGTAACGCTGACGGTCGTCTGATGTATGAATACAGCCTCCAGAAATCCTCAACCTACACCAATTAGCATCTCTGCCTCCTCCTCAAAGTATTGACATACAGTAGAAAACGAGGCAATCTTCTTTGTCGCTTTTTCATAATCCGCAATCTTCACACCCGGCGCTCTATGTAAAAACCACAACGTCCAGTTATATTTCAACGGATGCTTCTTCTCCTCTTGATCTTCTATCGATGATGATAATGCCTGCTCTAGTTGCAGATTTATTGAGCTTAGTATTTCCTCCGAGTCGTCGTCCTATCCAGTCAGCTCTCAGCTCTCTCAGGCTCTGAATAATATACACACCTTCTCATTATCATCCGCTAATATCCCACTTCCAGCCAACGTCCGCGACCCAGACGACCGCGGTTGTGAACCCCCCGGCGTGCCTATTGGACTACTCTCGTGCGACAACAACGATGTCGGCGTATTCAATCCAAACGACATTGTTGGCTGTAACTGTGCCTGCATCGAACTCGCTCCTGATACTTTGTCAGTTTTGATACTAGATCTGGCCAGTTGACGATAAGATACCACTGTCGACTCATTAGATAATTCCTCACACGATAATACGAATAATACTCACTTTGACCGTCGTCCCCATATGCTGTTATTAGGCTCCATCTCTTTCTTTCTATATCTATCGTATATATCCAGGTTCTTGCTTCTTCTTCAAAGTACACTCGTTCTCTGCCTTCTTTCTTTATCAATTCCTTCTTCTCGTGACTGTAACTTATATATCCTAATATCCTTCTCTTTTTCTTTCTATCCAAATCCCTTTTTCCTTTCAATACTACCTATTCCTTGGCCTTTATCCGTCTTAAACAATATTAAAACTCATTCAAATTCCTCCGGCAAAAATTATTCCTTCTTTTTGAGCCGCAAATAATCACGTGATGTTTTATATTATGTAATATATTGGAGATGCTTGTGAGTACTTTGTTTGTTTAGCAAGTATGGAAATATAAGAAAAAGAAGAGAAAGAAAATGAGATTAAAAGAATTTTGAATTTAAAAATAATTTCGAAAAAAAATAAAAATATATAAATATATTTTCGATAAAAGATAAAATGTAGTTAGCTAAAAAATCCCAACTAATCCACCCACCAAACCAAACACAGCTTAGCGAAATACAAAATAGAAATGAATTCCATATTGTGGCTGAAAACCTCGACAATTCCTTTCACTCGACTCGAAACAGCTGCTCAAATTCCAACCGAGTGAAAATACCAGCCCACCTTTTAACAAGCCTGGAGAGAAAAGCCAAAAGGATTTTAAACAAAGCCGTTCTGCAGGCGACTCGTGTGTTTCTTTGACTCAACGTCTTTCTTTTTGCTAAAACTGGGTGCAAAAATATTATTAATAAGCAATAAGCAAAAAGAATAGAGAAATAGGAAAAGCATTCAGGTACAGCTTGTGTCAGGATTCAGCGCAAGAGCAATGCAACACACTTCACAGCAAATATCAGAATCATCGCGAGAATCAGACGTAGCACTTTCGAAAGTAACCTCATCGCTGTTAACTCAGCTCACTTCTCATGTTCAGTGCGCTCATCTATTAGTAACTCACTAGTCATCACCAAGCCGCACACACTCCGCACTCAATGCTGGACCTGACTTTCAGGATCCGCAAAGGCACTCGCACATTGACTTGCGCTGAGAATCTGGCGCTGTTCAGTCGGTGACGACCAAGAACTAAGAATCTTAGACGCATAGATCGACTCAAGAATACTCCTCTGCGAGCTAATCCACTGATGATTGAGACAATCTTGCACGCTGAATCTCAGTGTCGGATCGACGACTAGTAACCTGCGAACAAGACTCTTCGCTGGAGATTATTGTCAGCTATATCCAAAATAACAATTCAAACCGGGAAAACCTTGAGGGCTGACTGGATCCCATAACTTGGACGTAAAATCAAGTGCACAAGAACGCGCTTTCAGTGCCATTTTTCTGCTATTCTGCGACGCGTCATAAAACGGCGAGATCCCTACTTCTTAGCTCTATCTCGCTCTAATAACGAAATAACAAACCTGATAACAAAATATGCAACACAACTCCTATACTCCACATATCACATTTCATATCATATCCTCTTCTCTTCATAGCGCCAAACCCCGTCGTAGCAGCAAACCCGATCTCAGGCGCAGCATACTCTGGCGTTCCAACGATTGTTGTCATCCGCCTCGATTCGCCACGAAGATATTTCGAAATACCGAAATCAATCAAAACAATGCGTGAACCTCGCTGATGTGACACCCGAAGTATATTGTCAAGTTTGAGATCACGATGGATTATGTTGTTGCTGTGCAGATACTCTAGAGCTTTAAGGATTTGAAATGTGATTAAAAGAGCTTCTGCTTCTGGAACAGGCTGCATGTGTTCGCCGTCGGAAAGATAACTGAAAAGATCGCCGCCGGTAATCCTATACATGTCAGTTCTGATAACAAGAAAAAAAAAAACCATTGGGCCGAACAAGTCTTCAAAAATATATCTATTTTGTTAGCATGTCTCTAGAGTAAACACAAACAACATACATTCGATTTCGAATAACAAACGCGTCGTGAACAGATACAATATTTGGCTAAATCGTCAGCTCTGTTCAGAATCTCTTATAGGATACACACATGACGCATTCGCTGCAGAATTGCAATTTCAGTCTTGGCTTTCTCCATTTTGTTTGCGTTTCCTTTGGTGTCAATGATCTTGCACGCGACTTGCCGTCCCGCAGAATGGTTCTCAAAAGCAAGTAAGACGCGTCCAAAAGTACCGTGTCCCAACGTCCGATTCGAGATCTCGTACCGATGCGCCATTTCTGTGCGATCTTCGTCTAACTCAGAATCAACCAACATCGCTTCTGAAGTAAACTCATCCCCGCGCTGCTTAAAGATAAAAAAACACGCATGACGAACTTCCAATTCATCACCATCATTCAACAAAACCCGACAGTCACGACCGATAACGCGACGATTGTGGAATGTCCCGTTACTGCTGCGGTCCCAGCAGTAAACTAAGGGCGTGCTTCGGTCGTCAAATTTGACGGTGTAGATTGTAAAATGGACTGTACTGACCGCTGAGTTCACGATAACCTCGTCACTAAATAATCAGCTAGAGAACTCAATAATATAGAGGAAATATACCAAGAAGCCTTGCGTCCGACGCTGAACTCGCGATCCGGAGTGATGTAGATGACTATCTTATCAGCACTATTCACCACAATTCAAGACCAGACATACCTTTCTGATCCGTTGATGTGCGCATTGTCAGAGTCGCTACGTGCCCAGAAGAGATTCCCTTCTGCACTCTAGGCTGGATATTCATTAGCTGGATAACAAGAATACTCAAAGTAGCACTCACGAGCTCGTCGACGGCGCTGAGCTGCTGGGTTGGCTGCTGCGAGGACCGCTGTGAGTCAATGTTGATGATACTTGCAAGCACGTTTCCCCTGTTCATTCTGATTGTTTAATGCTCTATTGTCTATATAAACAACCTTGCTGTTGTTGCCGCTGAGAGTGATCTGGTGAAGAGCATTGTAAGAGTTGCAAGCCGCAGCATCGAAAGTTCAACCAAACCAGATCCACGTCACCGGAGTCAACACTACTCTGTTTTTGTCTGCTTTGTTGATGCTCATCACACTTTGGATCTCTGCCTGATCTGAATTTCCTGGGAAAGACTGATATTCGCTGATAAAAACCACTCTGAGAGAACTGCAATAAACAGCCCAGAAATGAAGACCGCTGTGGGCGCACTCGCTGCGCTGCTTGGACTCGCCAGCGCACTCGAATTGCCATGTTCGTAAACTATTCAATGTCTGCCTAATAGTGCTTCTAATAGCTAACCTGTTACTGAACAGCCTGGTCGTCGGTGAAGTCATACGCAGATGGTGAACGCATCCCGCTGATGGTCAACAAAGTCACATCAGACTCAACCCAGCTTCCCTACGCCTACTACGACCTGCCCTTCGTTTGTCCTCCCACCAGCCCCGTTGCCCGCCCAAGTCTGAATCTGGGAGAGATCTTGCGCGGAGACAGAATCGCTGGCTCGGATTATGTGGTCACGATGGGCGAGGATGTCGAGTGTGCTGCGTTGTGCAATGCTATTGTTGATTCGCGTGGCATCAGTCGAGCTGTTTCCCTGATCAGGAACTCTTATGTCGTCGAGTGGTCAGTGTTATGAGTTTATGATGGCGTTCATTGCTAATTGAATTGATAGGATTATGGATAATTTACCAGGAGCCACGTCCTACGTATCTGTAGACAAAACACACAAATACTATGCCGCAGGCTTCAAACTAGGCTCCTACGAAAACGACGTGCGTATCTCTACATCCATCATTCAGCAAGAGTATACTGACTGAGTAGGTCGCATATCTGAATAACCATGTCACAATGATTGTGCGGTATCAGCCTGACGAGCAGGATCCGTCAAAGAAACAGATTGCCGCCTTCGAAGTCTACCCAAAATCGTACGTTCTAATCATTTGTACTAAGAGCGTGCTAACTGGACAGGATCTCCGGTGATGCATCTGGCTGCCGACGAAAAATCAAATCAGACTCGAAAAGACTAGCACTCGATGAGTCCAATGAGGAAACACTTGTCGAATACTCCTACTCAGTCTACTTCAAAGAAGATCTCGAAATCCCATACGCCAACCGCTGGGATCGCTACTTCCTCAACAACACAGAATCAGACAATATTCACTGGCTCGCCATCATCAACTCGCTTGTCATTCTCTCGCTTTTGACCGCCGTCGTCGCAATCATCCTTGTGCGTACGCTATCGCGCGATATCCAAACTTATAATCAAGCAACGCATGGTGAAGACGATAAAGATATCTCCGAAGACGTGAGTGGATGGAAACTTGTGCATGGAGATGTATTTAGATCTCCGGTGCACAAAGGAGTACTGGCGTCTTTGGTCGGAGCCGGTGTACAGATGTTTGTGATGGCGCTGGCTGTGCTAGGTGTCGCGACTTTGGGATTCTTGAGTCCGGGATATCGAGGCGGATTTTTGACTATTGCGCTTGTACTGTTTGCTTTTGCCGGGTGAGTACCCTGCTTTTGCTTGAAGAGTTGAACTAATTTGAGCAGAGTGTTTTCTGGATATTTCAGTTCGAGACTGTACAAGTCATTCAAAGGAGTCAAGTGGCTCAAGAACGCTCTACGAGTAGGTCGAATTACTAGAAAAGGGGAGACAAAAGACTAATAAGTAATAGACCGCAAGCTTGGTGCCAGGAACTTTGTTTGGATTTGTGTTTATCCTGAATTTCTTTTCGTGGGCGCAATCCTCATCGTCGGCGATCCCCTTTGGGACCATAGTCGGCTTACTAGCGATGTGGCTTCTGATCTTAGTTCCGCTTGTCGTTGTCGGTGGCTGGATGGGCTTCAAACGGCCGGCAATAGAGCCGCCGGTGCGGGTGAAGCAAATTGCGCGACAGATCCCGGGACGGCCGTGGTATATGAGTCAATGGTTTTCGGTTGCGTTTGGCGGGTTTGTCGCGTTTGCGGTGATTCTGATTGAGCTACTGTTTATTTTGAAATCTGTGTGGCAGGATAAGACCGGATACTATTACTTGTATGGATTTCTTGGGCTGACGTATGTGATTGAGATGGTTACAGTGGTTGAGATTTCGATTGTGACGACGTACATCCAACTGAGCGCCGAGGACTACAACTGGTGGTGGCGGTCCTTTGTCGTCGGTACCGGCTCTGCGTTTTGGATTTTCATGTATTCGGTGTGGTATTACATTACGCGATTGAATATGTCTGGGTTTGTCTCTGGCCTGATGTTTTTCAGTTATTCGTTGATTGCGTGTGTTGTGTATGGACTGTGTACGGGCACAGTTGGGTTTTTGGGGTCGTATTGGTTTGTGAGTGAGATCTACACTGCGGTGAAGACAGATTAGGATGTTGTTAGTTTTCCGAATATGGCTATTGTGAATGACAAATACGAACAGACAAGAACAGTTGAGTCAGAGTATACTACAGAAAGAACGCATAACGTCATTCAGGGCTCAGCGATGTCATTTCAGATTCCTAAGCGTCGGATCAAAGACATTGTAGAAAGCGTATAAAAATCAAGAATAAACCATCCGAACACGCATCGTAGGCAAAAGTAAATTACAAACTCAGTGGGAAGAAGAGTCACCTTGGAAGGAGAGTTTCATTTCAAACGCGTTGCTTAGTACACAAAGTACTGGATTTGGCGTAGCGCGCGAAGGGATAAACTGCCGGGGGTTTGGAGTGAGTTTGCGGATGGGGGTTATTTTAACCAGTTCGAGCTGGAAAAGCTTGAAAACAGTGGGAAGGGACGAAGGAGGGAAAAGTCCGCGGAGAAGAAGGGAAAAACAGAGAAGAAGAAGGAGAAAGAAGAAAAGAGCAAAGTCCGCGGATTTTCAGCAGATAATTGCCAGAATTATTAATTGTAAATAAGAAAGCTGAAGAATTGAGAAGAATAATGACGTGAAGTTGACAGACGCCTCGATGACTTTTGCTGTATTTACAGTGCTTCACACAATTGCTCAGTAATTGTGTTGTCGTTGTCAATTGAATACATTACTAATGTATTCATAATGTATTATAATGTACTGTATGAATAACAATAATCATTATCCAGAACCAGATTGCGGAGAAACGGTTTAGCAAAAAGTAAACAAAGTTCAATTATTCCCTAATTGGGACCTTGACGCGCAATGTCATCTTTACAAGTTGCAGTCATATTTCTTGATAAAATGTATTTGATACTTGTTGTTTGTTATATTACAGTATTATTACTATATTCAACTACTTTTGTATATACAGAGTGCTGCAGTTGATAAAGCAAATTACTTATGCTATCTTTCTCAACGCTGTGCAGCACTTGTCAACACTTGCACTCCACACGTAAACACCACAATAACTCTCAATAACCCTCAATAAACTCACAGTACAATTCTAATACTAAGTTAATACTCAATTAATACAATTACTAATACTGATACTCACAAAATCATACACTCAGCCCGTGCACTCGCATCCTTTGAGTTTGTCGCTTCTTGACTCACTTCGTCCCGTTCTTATCCATCCTCGCTTCCTCTATATATTCCACCACCCTCGCCATGTCTTCTTCCTCATATCTCCCCAGCCATATCCCTCTTCTTATCAATTGTTCATGACCCAGCGGCCTCGTCTCGCGTCTACTCACAGCTCAGTCTCCTCGCGACGCTCCTCGGCCGGCTCGCAAAACGCGATGCCGTCCCTTCCGCCATCCTCCGCGGTTTCCGTCTTCTCTGCTTCCTCCTCTGGGTCCTCCTCGGGCTCGTCATCGCTCGTATCAGCATCTTCAATTGCTGTTGCTGCCAGACAACGCCTTTCCGCGTCGCCCATCACGCGTCTCGCGCAGGCTGCCACCGCACCAGCATCAAACCCAATCCAGGTCGTTATCGAAAACAAGAAAGACTACTACAAACCAGGCGACGGACTCTCCGGCAACATCATCGTCTCGCCCAAACGCGATACTCCCTTCACCTCACTTATTGTCACTTTAGAAGGAAATGCCCATACGTGGAATGACCGCGGTGGAGTCGGAAACCGCGTAAGCGTCCGCAACACTGTACGTCCTCGTTCATGCGCCTGTCTTGCTCCTGCTAACTCTTTTGATATCCAGTTCCTCAAGATGTCCTGTCCAATCGACGAAGAAGACTACCCGTCTCCTCGCATCCTCCGGGCAAACACCACCTATTCCTTCTACTTCTCCTTCGTCCTGCCCGAACACCTCCTCGAAACTGAATGCCAGCACATCGACTGCCACAGACGGCTCCCCTCCTCCCTGGGCAAAGGCTCAGATTTCCCGCACGATGACTGCGCTCCGGATATGGCTAGAATCATATACCAAGTTCACTCAAAGCTGCTGTATATCAAACCAGACACACAGCAACGTACAGCTTCTATGCAGCACTCAAACGCAATCACCGTCGTCGCTGCTTATGAGCCAGATATCGCAACTATCCCGCATCACCAGTACGAGCACCAGGAATTCAGTCATTTTGGATCTGGAGGAGGATTCACGCGGTTTTATCGGACTTCAAAGGAGTTGACTAAAAGTCTCTTGCATCGGTCTGCTACTGGCAAACTGACTCTTGAGGCAAGCGTTCTTCAACCGTTCTTCTACCTCAAACAAGACTCTCCCGCGCCGCTAATGTTCACCGTCTCATTCTCCCCCGGAGCAGATAAACGCAAGTTGGAGCTACCCCGAGTCGAATCCGCCAGCGTCAAGCTCAAGGTATACACTTACTCAAGCACAGTCTCGATGACATATCTCCCAGTCCCAGACTCGCGTTCAACCGACCCTCGTCTCGGCTTCTACTACGAATCCTACATGCTCAACTCTACTACTTTCCCAGACTCTTCCCCAGACACAGACTGGACAAAAGAGACGCCGGGCCACTACACATTCCACGCCACGATTCCACTCCGACACCCCAAACACCGCGCGCTCGTGCCAAACTTTTGGTCCTGCCTCGTCGGCCGGCAATACGAAGCCGAACTAACAGTCCGTTTTTCGTCCGGATACGGCTCGCTCAGTTTGAAAATCCCCGTCGAGGTCACGACTCCTGAGATAGCTGACACTGTGTTGAACTCTGAACTCCTCGAGTTCCATCAGTTATCGCGTGAGCGGCGTGACAGCGCGTCATCTTCTCACACCTCGTCCACCGCTGCCGACGACGAAGACGACGACGTCATGAACGCGTTCTCTCAATGGCCGCAAAACCAGCAACAAGCTCTCCTCCTCCCCGAACCAACAATGTACGACATCCATCGCGCAGAAAACCGTCGCGCAAGACACTTAGCCGCCTTAGCAAGTATCGACGAACTCTCCAACAGCGCAGCACAACTCTGCCACGATCTCTCTTCAAGATCTATCTCTTCGTTGCCGCAGTTACGACATCATAGTTATACTGCTGAGGATAGTGTGGAGGAAGTCGTGCGGTCCATTGAGGATATTTTGATTGATTCGAGAGCTGCTGCTACTGCTGGTTAAATTCACTTATTTGTATTTTTTTTTTGAATTGGGCTTTTAAAATTGGATTATAATTGGATTAAAATGGATAAAAAACGGATATAATGGATAAAAAGGATCAAAATTGGGATTGGTATGGTTATGAAATTGTTTGTCATTGTTTGCTCATAGGCATTTTGCATTTACTTGTGCGTGTTTTATAAAAGAATTTTCTTTCATTGTTAAAAATTGTTACGCATTTCTCTATTTATATTTTGTTTTATAATTGTACATAATTACACTCTTATTCATTAAGTAGATCAAATAATCCAATACCCCACCATCACCTCTATCACCATCTATCCCAAAACACCCAACCCAAAAAGTACACAATAAGAAAAAAGAAACAAAAACTTATCTCGGCAAGTGTCCCGCAAAATTATCAGCTCGATAGTCAACATGCACAAACGCGCGCTCAACCATCGGCAAAGTCTCGAGCGCGTACTGCAGAGACTCGCCGATGTCATGGCTATCTCTAAGACTCATTTTTTCGCGCACAAGGACGTCGACTTCAACGTTTAGTCTGTCGCCTGAGTAATAGCAGTTTAACGCTGTAATTTGCTGGATACATTCGGCAAAACGCATGCAGAGGTACAGAATCACTTGGCGGTCGAGAGGATCTGCTGCTGCGCCAGTGAGATGGGTGACATGATCAAGCGCGGTCTGAGACCATGTGAAGATCACGTAGGCGGAGAGGAACATAGCACCGATGGAATCAAGCCAAGGCGCACTAAACACTGAAGCGAAGAGCGGGAACAAGATTGAGAATGTATTGAAAATGACGTCGGTGACGGCATCCTGCGCAAGCGCTCTCACAGAGGTCGAGTCAACACTACGACACCATAACCATGCGCCTAGTTTTGTGACGATTGTGAGGATCATAATGACGAGGGTCGAGATTCCGAGTGAAACTTGCTCTTGCCCGGCATACAATCTCTGAAGAGCCTCGATAAGGACCTGAATAAACGAGACAATCATAATCACCGAGAACACAAGAACGCCAATTGGTTCAAGTCGTGATCTTCCGACCGGAAACGCCGCTCTCAGCTTCGTGCTCTCAGACTGAATAAACGCCGTGCTCATCCAGATAATCGCTGTCGACAGGAAATCAAGCGCAGAGTCAATCAACGACGCAATCAGCGACAACGAGTTCGACAGAACCGCAACCGCGATCTTTCCAGCCAGCAAAAACACATTCAGCACAAAATTGACTAAAATTGCCATTCGGATAGTGCGGTCTTGATCTGGATCGTAGCCGAGGAAGGGAAGGCCTTCTTCTTCTATGTTACCGGGCACTTCGCGATGGCGGCGCGCGTTGGAGTCGTCACCGTAGACTTGAAGCACGTTTTCGGGGATTTTTGAGTCAAGTAGTCGGTCGATTTCAATGTATCTGTCTATGAGTTCGTTCTATATTTATTAGCAATCTCCGAGAAGAATGGCGATGTGTTAACTCACCTGCTCCTCGTAGAACTTGCGCAGTTTGCGGTTCTTGACCATGCTAACATTGACACGCTTCTCGTTCCAGTTTATCAGCGCTTTACTGTTTCCAATCAAGTTCTGCGACCGCAACTCAAGCAAGTTCGTCAAACGCGAAATCGAGTCCATTCGCTGTAGTTTTGACGGCGGTGCCATCGCGAACGAGATCAAGTCCGGCGAAAGCGCAGTGGATCCACCTTCTTCAACGATAAAATCAAACATTGACGGTCGACGCATCATTGCCGGCGATGCTGCCAGAGAGATGTATGAATCCACGACTGGCGTGGGGTTTGCTGGAGGCGTGCTGGTTGGAGTGTTGTCGGTGCTCTGCTGCGCTATCGACACGAGCCGGACCGGTCTTGGAGAAGCCATTTGCTATCAATCTTCACGATACAGAACAGCCAGGTGGGCAGTTGTATTGCACGAGGCAGACAGTTTGTGGAGAAGTAGTGGGCGACGAACAGAGAGGGAATATTACCAATTTAAAGAGGCTAAACGGTTTCGTCATCGCACATATCCGGAGGTGTTTGTTGTTTTATGCCCAAACTGGGCAGACACTGTATTTGTTTACTGCGTGTGTTTATTGTTATTGTTTATTGAGGATTATATAAAAAGACGTAAATAGAAGACGATAAACGAGAAGGAAGAAACTGGAGCGAGGAAATCTGGATGTAGGTTGTGGTTGGAGTTCACGCTGACGAACTTGTCAATCAAAAACGGACAAGGATATTGGAATTCGTCAGAATATGAATACTGTAGTTATTCAGTGTGAAATAAAAGTGATATTCAATGTTAAAGTAGAAAGTAGGTATGACTGTATAAATTAGTGGTGCTGAAGAGTGTCATGAGAGAATATCTGATATCTGGCGTCAGAAGACTCCTGCTTGAACAATTCTCAAGCAGTTTGCAAGCAGTGCTCAGTCAACAGCTCCATTATCCTTATCTGACAGCATCCTTGAACACTATTGTAATATAATCCTTGAATATCTCTGCATATTCTTAATCTGAGATCCAGGATCATAGTTGAAGACATTCAGATGTATACAGCTGTATTCCATGATCTGACCGTAATCCTGATTTCCTAGTTATGGTATAATTAAAACACTGCTCTACACTATTCATAAAGATCTCTTCCTAGTACTCAATACTGTGCTCAATACTGTGCTCAATACAGTGCTCAATACAGACAGAATAAACAAACAACCAACTGATACTATCCGTATTGATCAATCTTCAAGATATCAAAGCCCAAACACAAGACAGTTGTGCAGACACTCACCACAATTCGTCCACTCAATCCACGCCTGCTCGAGTCCGCTAGAGGATCCGGTCCGTTCGTTCCATCCTTTCGATCCGCTGCTCTTTCGTCAAGTTGTATATCTATGTTTTTCCTTGTATGTTGTTATTTGTTTTGGTATTATTACAGTGTGAAATTCGCTCTGAAAACCACTGGCTTTAGAAAAGACTGAAAACTGATATATCTGACAAAAACACAGAAAGACCTGTCGCTGAGCATAACACTGCACCCGTCCTTCTTCGGGCCATCGATGCACACATATCTGCGCTCGAAACTACTGCAGGACGTGGAAGGCACTTGTTCGGGAGAATATGGATATATCATTTACGTGATGGACGGCATGCGCATCGACGTCGACCGTGGCCGCGTGATTCCTGGAAACGGAGGCGCGGAGTTCGAGGTCAAATACAGAGCTATTGTTTGGAAGCCGTTTAAAGTGGGTGTTTTGAGGCGTTGGGTTGGATATGGATGCTAAACTGTTATGTAGGGAGAGGTTGTGGATGCCGTCGTGACCAGCGTCAACAATGTGAGTTCTTTGAGATTTTAGATGTATTTATACTGACATAAATAGATTGGATTCTTTGCAGACGTTGGACCGCTGAGTGTGTTTGTTTCAACAAAAGTAGGAGTTCTTTCGTCTGAAATTACAACAGCTCTAACAGTCACTAGTTGATTCCCTCCGACATGCGATTTGACCCCAACAGCTCACCACCAGCATACGTCTCTGAAGACCAGACAATTGAAAGAGGAAGTCATGTGCGTTTAAAAATCGTGGGAACCAGAGTAGACGTCGGTGAAATGTTTGCCATGTACGTATTACATTCTTCTTTTAGTTGTCGTTGTGCTAACAAGTACGCTCAGTGGAAGTATCAAGGAGGATTATTTGGGTGTATTATAGATTGTATATTAAGAGAATTCTGAAAATGAGCTGCTCGTTTTGTTTTGATTGATGTTTGCGTTGATATATTTTTATATGGCATTATGGTTTTCTGTTTACGTGCACTGCTCATTGTCTGTGTTATACGCTTGTTTTGGAGTTACATTTTTTCTTTGTATACTATATTAATAAAAGCTACATTAGTTCTTACTGTGTTGTGTAGTATAATGTACGTAGTGTAATAATATGTATACATTATAAGAAATATTTACAAAACCCAGCATAGTAGCACGATATCAGTGCACATGATTATGCATTATATCCAACCTCAGAAATAGTAATGACAGTGTACGCATGCTTGCTTCTAATATGTTTTGTCCGTCTGGTACGCTGTTTCTTTCTGATCTTGATTCTCATGGGCTCTTTAGTCTGCTCGACCACACGAGCACGAACAACACACCGCTCGTCGTCAATAAACGGAGCTCCTTTCCAGGTGAACTTGCGAGATCCGAGAGTTTCAACCTGATTAATCCGGATAACATCGCCAACATCGACGTCCTTCATTTTAAATGGTAATGTAATAGAGTCGCCGACCGAGACGAGGAACTGGTGAGTGTGTATCCGGATAGTCGCGTACAGCGGGGTGTGCAGGGCATGGTTTGTGTGTTCGCTGGACTTGAACGCAGCCGCGAGTTGCTCAACAGTTGGCTTTGCGATTGTGGTGTTGCTGGCAGTGAAAGAAGAGGCGAGAGGACCGGGAAGAGAGACTGCTGGCGGTGAAGAAGCAGCAACGGAGGAGGAGAAGGAGGAGGAGGAGAGCCTGGTAAACCTCGAGAGAATAGCGCTGGCCTGGCTCAGTGCTGGCCGCTGAGAAGCTGTCCGGCGCAGCACACTAAACACACTTCTCCAAGCAACAACCATCAGTAACAGCTGAGTTGCAGTATCTCCAAGAATCCCGTGAAGTTCAGTTCAATTCAGCGTAGATACTGTAACTTCTCTGGCGTTGTGGTGAAGCCAAAGATTTTCGTGTAAGCAAGCCTGGGTCTCGTAACACTCACCTCCAGACAAGCACCGGGCCACGTTGCCATCGACGCGGCTGGCTACGGCACCAAAACAACCAGCCTGGAAGAAGATTGTGAGGAAGCAGTGCGGAGAGAGCAAGCAATTGCAAGGCCAGATATATTACAGATAAGCCTGCTTAGACACGAACAGAATGCCGTCGCTGTTTCTTGCGCTCTGCGTGGCGATATACCCCTACGTCGCCCAGTCACCGCAGGAGCTCTCGCTCGCGGAAGGCGACGTGCTTTACATCCTCGACAAGAACACGGAGGATGAGTGGTGGAAGGCGAAGAAGCGCATGGTAGGCGCAGAGGAAGACGAGCCTGTGGGCCTGGTGCCAAACAACTACGTCGAGAGCGTATGCTGTCCTGATGATCTCCTCTATCTGTCAGCGTACAGACTGATTACAGTGCTGATAATACTCTTTCTATAGCTGCCCGTCACCGGCAAAGCCCGCGCAATGTACGACTACGACCGCCAAACTGACGAGGAACTCAACATCAAAGAAGATGAGCTGCTGGATGTCTATGACACCTCGGATCCAGACTGGGTCCTTGTCGGCGTCCGCGACGAGTACGGCTTCGCGCCATCAAACTACCTCGAATTCCTCTCCGAAGCAGACGCCCAGGCGCACGCTGCCCGTATCGCGAACCCGCAGCCTGTCGCGGCTGCTCCGGTGCAGCAGATGCCTGTCGTTCAGCAACAGCAGCCCGTCCAGCAGTACGAACCGCAGCAGTACGAGGAAGCGCCTCCCCAGCAGCCGACTCGTCCCCAACCCGAGCAGCAACAATCGTACTCGTCACGACGCTCAGACAGCTACTCCCACTACCGTGAGCCCGAGCCGGCATACGATGATGAGGAAGAAGAAGAAGATGCGCCCCGGCTGCCATCGCGCCCGCGCACCTACTCTGCCCAGTCCAACGAGTCGATCGTCTCTCCCAAAGCCTCGTCGCCTTCTAAACGCAACACTAGCTTCCTCAAATGGAATGTCCAGGAAGTTGACGGCAAGAAAAAATACAAGGCTACTCTGGCAATTGGCAATGGCTCAATCATGTTCTCTCCCGAGAGCGACAAATCAAACTCCTCGTCTCAGCAATGGTCAATCACAAACCTCATGCACTACAACTCTGAAAAGAAGCACGTCTTCCTCGAGTTTGAACATCCTTCCATTTCCCTAGATCTGCACGCAGGCTCAAAGGACACCGCCGCTGAAATCATTTCTGCCATCGGCGACCTCGTCGGTGCTAAACGTGCCACCGGCTTGCGCGAAGTCATACACGCCTCTGTCCCAACTGGTCAGCGTTACGGCCGTGCGCTCTACGACTTTGACGCAGAGGGTTCCGATGAAGTCACTGTTCGTGAAGGTGACGACGTCTTTATCCTTGACGATAGCATGAGCGACGAGTGGCTTGTCATCAAGCACGCGGTCTCGGGACGCGAAGGTGTCGTCCCTCGAAGCTATATCGAAATTATTAAGAAGCCTGCCCGAAAGCCTTCCGTCGATGAGGATGAATCGCCCCGGAAACCAAGAAGAGCAGCTACTACAAAGAGAGAATCACGTCCGTCTAAGAGAGATTCTCAATCTTCCCCGCCCCCAAGAGCCCCATCAAAGCCCAGTAAGTTCATTTTTCTTACCGTTTTAGTGTAGTGCTAACTGTTTACAGAGCCTGATCCGTCAAAGATCCGTACCTGGACCGACAGAACTGGCTCCTTCAAGGTCGAAGCAGCTTTCGTCGGTCTCCAGGACGGAAAGATCCAGCTTCATAAGCTCAATGGCGTCAAGATTGCTGTTGCGGCAAATAAAATGTCTATCGAAGACCTGGATTATGTTGAACGTCTCACGGGCGATTCTCTGAGACCTGATTCTGGATCTGGATCTGGACGGAGACAGTCTATGGGAGTCGTAACTACGCCTGAGCCTAGTCAGAGTGGTGTCCAGCGGGTTAGAGAAAACGGCGCTGCTCCCAACGGAGCCAAGAAGAGCTCGTTTGATTGGTTTGATTTTTTCTTGTCTTGCGGTGTGGACTACAACAGTTGCCAGCGCTATACCGTCAATTTTGAGCGAGACCAAATGGACGAAGCTGTACTTCCGGATATCACCCAATCTGTTATGCGCATGCTTGGTCTTAAAGAAGGAGACATTCTTCGTGTGTCAAAGGTAATTGACGAGCGATATCGCAAGAAATCTGCGCCGACTGAAGCGTCTCAAGATGCCGACGAAGAAGAGGGAAATGCTCTCTTCACTGGCCCTGACGGCGCCCTCAAGAATAACACTAGAAAGGGTAGGCCGGCACCTGCTGTCACGACATCAACTTCAGTCGATGGAACATTACTCTCTGGTGAGCAACCACCTCCACAGCCGAAGCGCCCTGAACCGACTGCGCAGCCCGGTGCCGACTTACTTTCTTCGCCGCGTGCGACGCCTGCGCCAGAGCCTATACCTGCTCCAGTGCAGTACCCAGAACCTACTGGTGCTCT
Source organism: [Lipomyces] yamanashiensis (assembly GCA_030572775.1). Classification (NCBI taxonomy): domain Eukaryota; kingdom Fungi; phylum Ascomycota; class Lipomycetes; order Lipomycetales; family Lipomycetaceae; genus Myxozyma; species [Lipomyces] yamanashiensis. The sequence goes on from JAJMBS010000037.1 coordinate 54,737, forward strand.
CAAAGATCTCATGACACCGCTGGTTCCAGCGCCTGCGCCTGTGCAGCAAGCTCAGCCAACTGCCGCTCCTGTACAGTTTCCCCAGCAGACTGCGGCACCTATGCAGATTCCGCAGCAAACCCAGCAAACCCCAACGCCGATTGTATCAGCCATCACTGGCCAGCAAGCGCAGCCCAACGAGCAGTATATGGCGATGCAGCCCAAGATCATTTTCCAGCAACCCCAGCAGCAAATGGTTGCTCCTACTGGAATGATCATTGCCTCCCAGCCACAGCCGCAGCCTATGTATACAGCAGTGTCCGCCGCGCCCCAGCAGATTCCCATGAATACGGTGTTTGTCCAGTCTCCGCCGCCGCAGATCCAGTTACAGCAGCAGCAGCCCATGTTTTTTGGAATCCATCGTCCGGCTCCACCGCCCCCAATGCAGCAGCAACCCACGCAGTTTGTGCAGCAGATCCCCCAACCGCCTCAGCAGCAACAGCAGCAAAACGGCGGTGTCGTGTATATCCAGCAAACAGGATACCCGCAGCAGTCACCTTTTCAGACTGTTATCGCCCAGCCTTTACAAGCGCAGCCTACTCGCGCTTTTGTTCCACAATCGCAGTTTGGCATTGCTGCCATGCAGACCGGCTTCGGCGGCGCAATGCAACCGCAACCAACTGCTTTCCAACCTCAGCAACCCCAGCAATTCCAACAGCAACCGCAAATGCTGCAGTCTCAACCGACCGGGTGGGGATTCGGTAATGGACCTCCTGGTGGTCGTGATATCATGACGCCGTTGGTGCCTACTAAGACTGGACCCCCGCCAAAGGTTAGTTTTGGAATTAAACCTTTGCAGCCCACGCCGACTGGAAAGAGACAGGCAAATTTGGCCGCTGCCAGTAAGTTATTCCCTGCTCCATACTCTTGTACATGTTGTGTACTAACATCTGTTCCAGCTGCCGAGAATCCATTTGGTTTCTAAATCACATGAGGGCATGTAATGCCACTTAGAGAACCTTTTGTGTGTTTCTGTATTCCTATCTTATTATTTTCGTATCGGCATTTTTTTTAATCTCCTTTCAAAGATTTCATTATTTCTTTGTCTTTCTAGTAACTTCAAAAGCAAGCAACTTCTTGATTTGCGGGATATTTTCGTTTGTTCCACGATTTGTTATAAAGTGATTTATACTAGATTACACGAGAAGTAGCATCTTACAGAAGAAGAGTTTCTGTTTTTTTTTTCATTTTTATTATTCTAGTTTTTTTTTGATTGATCTTTTTTCATGATGTGATTTGATGTTTATGAGTTTTCGTTAATCAATATTCTGCATGCTTATCCTTCCCCTCAACGATTTCCACTACCGTCACCACCACCACAACTCTTCGGGAAAAAATCAATACACAAGTCATAGACATTCAAATATTCTTTTATCAAAAAAAAAAATCAAAATTGAAGAAAGTCGCGAGACATCTTTAATATCTCGGTAACGGGGAATTGAACCCCGGTCCCCCGCGTGACAGGCGGAAATTCTAGCCACTAAACTATTACCGACTTCTTGTTGATTTTGCATAATGCAATTCCTTTTGACTGTCCAGCAGGGTTAGGGCACAAAATACTGGTTAGGGTAGTGAGATTAGATGAGGCGCACTCTTTATTAGCTTGCGGATAATTCTGGCGAACAGGCTCGAGCTTCATTAACGGATCACAAGAAGGAAGGTTGAAATACTGGATATATGAATTTATGTTTTACATCGAAGAATGACGGCTGGTCTTAAAGGAATCCAGTAATTGGTATATGATGAGGTTAGGATTTATGGATATGTCTTGTACTACTTAGCGTCAATAAAATCTACAACAACCACCCTGATATATAAATCGATTGAATTGATTTGAGTAGTGAAGGAGACGATCGTGAATAGGAAGCAAGGAACTGACTTTTTCTTTATTTGTAACAACACATTTGAGGACAAGCAGACAAGAAAGATAGAGAGGGCTCAAGAATCAAAGTACATGTTCGACCCTAAAGTGCCATCCCCGACCACGGTAACGCGATTCAGCGATCCACGTGGAGCACGTTCGTTCAAACCAGCGGCTATCTAGACGAGTGTGCCAGTTTATCTGTTGATGCGGCGATGTTTGTGCGGGCGTTGCATGTGCGGTTTCCGAAACTTGATTGAGAGATCTATGAGTTTGGAGGAGCGAAGAACTACGTGATGTAGTTGTGGTCGGATGAAGATGAAATGAGACTTATAGATTAGGCTTTGGAGATCCCTAAGGTATCCTTTGAAGGCAGATCATTTGCCTCCGGATATTGTTGGACGTGGGTACTTGCAGTTCTTCACGGTATATGAATTTCTTGGTCTGGCTGCAACAGAACAGAGAGCCAGCTTGACACTCTACCTCGAGCCATAATGTGCTCTCACTAGTTTTCACGTCAAAAGCTCGAAACTTTTAAGTAATAATATAAATGCTGATATTATTCTTAGCGCGCCTGAAACGCCGCTACCGCGTTACATCACCGTATTTTTGCAGGTGGACACACGGCAAGATTCAAAATCACAATCAACACTGGAAAATCTCGCATAGTCTCCCGCAGTTGCTCTTTCTGCCATTCACCATTTAATATACGCACTGAATGCACAAAAGCCCCGGCGTGCATCTACTGCACCGCAAAATCCTACAAAAGCACCCGCTGTTCTCAGAGACCGAATAAGGGTCTCACTCATCCGCGGCGTAAACCAACGTCTGATGTGCTTCCTGAAATTTCTAATTTGATCTTAGATGCTTCTCGTCCAAAGATTGCATTTTTAGGAGCAAATAGTTTGACTACTATAGCGACTATACCAGCGCCTACCGTTGCCGTGCCTTCTCCAACGGCTACAGCTGTCGAGGCAGTCGATGATGTACTGAAGAAGCGTCGGAGAAAAAGAAGAAATGAATAAGCAATATATGAATGTGTGATATTTTGGGATTTTGTGTTTGAAACGAATTAAGAAGTTAATATTTACAGTCCTAAAAACTCGTGTCATTTAGCACCCAAAATGGATTGAACGAGAATGCTGCGAATTCTGGTACTACCAAAATCTATCTTGATTCATCTTACAGCAACTGGATCAGCAATCAGGCACTCGGTCTCATGTATCTGGATTAATCGTAGACTAGGCTCTGGCTGCAGCAGGGGACGGATAGTCTTTGAATCGAACGTGCCATGTAATCAAATCCTCGCGCCTGATCACTGGCGCAGGTGATGGAAGTCCAAGAGCGCTGCGAGTATCCGGCTCTGTATAAATCGGCTATGATATCAGCATGGCTCTAATTCTAAAGCGAACTTTTTGATCAATGGCAGTCTAAATTTCATAAAACTTGGAGCTCTCAGGAAAATCATTCAACGAGTCCCTCAACGCAAACGCAATCTTCTCAGCGCCCCACTGCAGCATCGACGAGCTCGTAGTAATATATTTATAATTCTCCGGCCGTAAAGTCCACGAAAGACGAGGACCATATTTTTGAGGCGCCGCGGTGATGCCTTTAAAAGGGTCTGAGCCTTGTTCGACGCGTTTGAGATGGACGTATTCTAGATTCTATTGAGTGTGGGTTAGTTGGTGTGCAAATTCAAAACAAGCAAAGGTGACTTACCAAACCGCTTTTAAAAGGAGATAATGGCTCGGTCTCTCTGATTTCTATCATAACGGTTCTCCATTCATATCCAGAGTAAATCCCCGGCGACACGTAAAATTCTGCAATCTCGACGTCCTTTGTGCCCCGCGCAATCGACCTCGCAGTATTCTCGCCAAACCTGGTTGACGAGATTAGTTTGCGTTGAGGGTTAATTGGATCTAAAGGTGAGCTTCTGTCGTTTTTAAAGTCGTGGTTGTAGAGGTAGACGTTGAACTCGATGTGGTCAAAGTCGGAGTACTTCTCAACAGGACGCTCTTTGATGCACATTCGGTACTGCAATAAATAGTTCCCCGGTGCAACGCGGATATTTCTGAAAACATGAACCGGAGAAATTCCAAAATCAACAACATGATGAGCAGGTATCAGCCGGATATGAGGATATGCATAGACCGGTTCTAACGCAGTACCGTCAAATCCAGTCGCACCCCATCCTTTCATGTCGCCAAAGGGTATCTTCCATTGTTCTTCCATACCTGCATAGACCATATCCCACGACACAGGCTGGTCAGGCAGCGAACGTTTTTTAATCGCACTCGCGTAGAGATATCCTTCCAAGCCAAACTCATAGATCAATTTTGTACGCAAAAAGCTTTCGTCGCTGAAATCGACATCAGAGAGAGTCACTAATGCTGCGCGGTAGGAAGTAAAGTCTGCATGGGATAGCAGTAGAGCTATTCTGAGGATCAACTCTGATGGCAAATCTGTGAACGCGAGAGCGCGTGTCGACATGTTATTGATGTGCCTTGTGCTGGCCATGCGTTCTATCACTGTAATTCTATACTATTCCAAGAAGTAGGCGTTCAATGAAGCCAAACAGACAATATCCAACAGAAATATCAAGATCCAGGACGTATTCCACTCGCGACGGGTGTTTTTCCAGCCTGGATTTGCCTCGTCCGATAACGACGGTCGGGACTGTGGAAGACTTAATTATGCGGGGAGGACAATTACTGTTTTAGGAAGATTATTACGGATGTGGTTGTGAGGACGGTGTGTCTTCTGAGAGGATTAAGTGCGAAATAGTGTATTATAGAACGACTATTTAAGACTATTCTTCTGCTTTTTATTGATTGAATCGTTTTCAGTAAGAATACTGCGATGCTGTTCACAATTCGCTGTTAATGTCTCTAAGCCGCAGTCAGATCATCACTGTGCCTTTGCTCTTTCTGGTTATTGTTTACCGGATAATATAGTTGAAGTTAAGATAGTATTAATAGAGTAATTTGAGTACACTTTTAGTTGTTATTTAGTTGTTATTTAAGTGAGAATATGTACTTTTCAGCCCGGGTAAAAATACCATTCTGTCTGTATGAATACACTAAATACACACGCATCAACAGCACTCACTGGCCACTCACTGAACACCCCTATACTTCTTCACTCTTACACTATACTACAACGATTAATCCACATATATCACTAACTCTTTAATAAACACTATCCTCCAACACTGCGTCTGCTCCAAACACTTCCCAACATCGAATTACCCCTCTGGGAAACAGTGCGGCTCTCCTTGCATTACACTCTCAGGCCTCAACGCCCAGCCAAAAACCCAGGCACCCAACAATACTTTGCCATAAACCACTCTGCTATCGTGATATTCGATGGAGCAGCGGGTTTGTTGTTCGTTTGTTGGTTAGTAGCGTATTAGATTTTGGGCTATTGCTGGATTGTTCACGAGTTCTTTGAATATTTGCTCGTTAAAGCAAAGAGAGCATTCGAAGTAGCTCTGCATACAGGACAGCAATCACCCCTTACACGCCATGTCACTATCGACCAGGTCTCCGCTGGGCGGATACAAAATCAGAAGAGACAATACACGCAAAAAAGTTCTTGATAGATACGATATTTTAGGATATATTGCGGCTGGAACATACGGCAGGTGCGTAGTCTACAGTTCGAGATTGGAGTTCGGTATCTGACTGATATATATTTAGAGTGTACAAAGCGAGGTCAAAATATGGGTACGTCTACAACCACCTCTCTCAATCGATCTCTTCTAACAGACAATAGCGCTCAACCGCGAGAATTTGCTATAAAAAAATTTAAAGCGGACAAGGAAGGCGAAGTGGCGCATTACACTGGCATCTCTCAGTCTGCATGTCGAGAGATTGCTCTTTGTCGCGAACTGCGTCATGTAAACATCACGACCTTGACCGAGATCATTTTAGAGGACAAATGCATTTATATGGTGTTTGAATTCGCTGAGCATGATTTATTAGTAAGTGTACTTGCGCTACAGGCAAACTTCGTCATGAAGACTAATTATCCATAGCAACTTATACATTTTCATTCGCATGCCGACCGTCGACCGATCCCCGACTCGACTCTAAAATCAATTTTATGGCAGCTCTTAAACGGCGTCTCTTATCTTCATCAAAATTGGGTGCTTCATCGTGATCTGAAACCCGCAAATATCATGGTAACGGCTGACGGTATCGTCAAGATTGGCGACCTTGGACTTGCGCGTTTGTTTTATAAACCGCTGCAACCACTATTTACTGGTGATAAAGTCGTTGTTACTATTTGGTATCGTGCGCCTGAGTTGCTGTTAGGATCGAGACATTACACACCTGCTGTTGATATCTGGGCGGTAGGATGCATTTTCGCGGAGTTATTAGCGCTTAGACCGATCTTCAAAGGCGAAGAAGCAAAGATGGATAATAAGAAAACAGTACCGTTTCAAAGAAGTCAAATGCAGAAGATTATAGAGATCCTAGGAACACCTTCAAGTAAGTCACTCAGTTCTGTGTACAAGTGCGATGGTTAACAATGCGCAGAGGAAAACTGGCCAGCGCTGCCACAATATCCAGAATACCACGCATTATCCTCCTTCAAGCCTTACCAAAATGTTTTAGAGACATGGTACAACACCGTCCCCAACGCAGCCTCTAACTCTCACGGGGGCCAGCCTGCACAGTCGCAACAGCCGGTCAGTCAACGAGGCTTTCAACTTCTTCAAGGATTGTTGGAGTATAACCCATTGAAAAGGTTGACGGCCGAACAAGCCATGCAGCATCCTTATTTTGGCGAGCTGCCAAAACCCACAGCAAAGTACGTTCACTCTTATTACCTCGCTGAGACTGTCGCTAAATGTTTTATAGTATCTTTGAAGCAGTGAATCTAGAGTATCCCCACCGTCGGATCTCGAACGAAGACAACGACATTAAAACAGTCAGTCTACCTGGAACAAAACGAAGTGGATTGCCGGATGATTCACTTCCATCACGGAAAAAGATAAGAAATGATAATTGAGGCGGCGTTGTTGGTTGTAGTTTTGTAAATAAATCAATATATATATACTATTGTCGAAGGTGGTTCTTCGTGACGAATTAAATACTACATAAGCAGCATGGACAGCATAAAATCTATGATAATATCCAATATTTTTACAACAGCAAGAGTAGTTGTTATTGTCTACAAATCTCTTGAAATAGGGGCGACGTGATATCCTGAACAAATCCACCTTTCAACGCGCGCTACGCGGCTCATCTTCACGGAGATCATTATACAGGGGTCAACAAACACACTGTTGTATCCTTCTTTCTCGACATACACGCTCGTTTAGTGCTTTATTCTCAGGATTTGACGGAATAAATTGTTGGCAGTTGCAATGGGAAATGCTCTGACGCGTTTAGTTGTACGTATAGTGATATTTTTGTGCAATGTGCTCATGAAGCTAATATCTGAATCAATAGACGCGACTATTCGGCGCCCGAGAAACTAGGTATATTCACGACCGTTTTTCAAGTATTTTTTTTGCGGATTTATACGTATTCTAATGCTACTGGATAGATTGTTAATGCTGGGTCTGGATGCTGCGGGAAAGACAAGTAAGTAGCATTTGTATGAGGTGGAGTGTATTTACCTCTACTAACTGGTACAGCAATTTTATATCGACTCAAACTCGGACAGTCGTACGTTTACACATTTAGCAGAGATTTTCGTTTGATAAGAGTTATTAAAACAATGAAATAGAATGTCTACTGTGCCAACTGTCGGGTTTAATGTTGAATCAGTCTCGTTCAAAAATGTCAAATTCATGGTCTGGGTATGTTCCCTCTCGCCTGCCTCACCTTATTTTCTAGCTAATAGATCCAGGACGTCGGTGGACAAGAGAAAATAAGACCCCTCTGGCGCCACTACTTCACCGGCACACAAGCTCTAATCTACGTCGTCGACAGCAGCGACTCCTCTCGTCTCGTCGAATCGAAACAGGAACTAAACCGAATCCTCTCCGACCGCGAAATGAAAAACTGCGTCGTACTAGTATATGCCAACAAACAAGATGATCCGAAAGCGCTAAACGCTCAAGATCTTTCCGCTGCTTTAGAGTTAGATAGAATAGCGAGCGGAAGACCATGGACTATCCAGCCGTCGAATGCAAAGTCGGGTGAGGGATTGATGGAGGGATTAACCTGGATAGAAACGAATCTGCCGAAACTTGAGAACCGGTGAGAGAGAGAGACTATAGCGCTTGGCTAAGAGTGGATAGTATGGCCCTTACTCGTCAAATGCCAATATCGCAGACTGGCAATTACAAACCCTCAAAAGTGCTCTAGATTTATGGCTACAAGAGAGCATTGATCGCCGTTTACGATAGCGACAGTAATAATGTAATATATATATGATGAATTTAAGAAAACAATGAAATAATATCAAAAGAAAAATACCAAAATGTAAAACTCCCAGTTAATTGCACAGAAACTAATCGACGAATAATGTTTTTATGTAAGTCACTCGACAATCTTTATGTAATTGCTCGGAAAACTTCCCGTTATTCCGTTAAGCTCTCCCTCAGTCCACCCTTCACCAGTATCCCCGCCTGTTAAAACAATCTTGTCGCCTTCATGAATCGTAAGCTCGGCATCGGAACGTCCTTGGTAGTCGTATAGCGCGATTGCGTATTTGACTTTCTTTGCACCGCGCTTGGGGGCTACAGCTGGTCCTTTCTTTTTGCCGGGCATGATACTCGACATCAAACTTGTAGACGAAGACGAAATTGACGATGTACGTGTGATATCAGGAACCATCTCGATGTAACTAAACGGCACCAATCCCTCAGCAAGTCCGTTGCGCACAAGAACCCAACCTGTACCATCATGAGGCTCGAGAACTTCAAGCTCGTCGCCGGCAGCGAGTGGAATTTCTCCATCTCCGTTGGCGCTGTATGCAAACTTGGCATGCGCTTCTTGCGTCTTTGGCGCAGAGTTGGGAAGTTCGTAAGGGTCGGTTGGTGGCATTGTCGAGCTCGCGTTGGATTTAGCCTTGCGACGGCCAAATCGTGAAACAGAGTCAAGCATTGAGGAAGTGTGTGAGGTGATTGAATTTGTAGATCGTAACCCTGAGATGTCGTCGTCGTCTGATCCATTGCCATTTCCGTTCAAACTTCCGTTATCAGCGTTTCTGTTCTTCTTTTTGCTCTTTTTGGCTTTGACACCAGCGCAATCCGACGGAACCTTCATCTGGCATTTCGCGTGACAAGTATATCCACAAGCACGACATTTAAACCCATGCCGAGATAATCCCCAGATCGAATCATTACAAAGCAAACACGTTGTCGGAATCTTGAATGACGCGCTCTTAAAGTCGTGCGGTCTTGTTCCTTTGATGATATCTCCAACCACAAGCTCAACTGTCTCAACTTCGACTTCAAGCGCAATCCGCTTCGTATCGGCAATCGATGCCTCTCGCTGAGCATTGATCAGCTTGGTAAACACTTCATCAAAATTACCCTTTGTAGGATCCTTAATCGCTAGCTCACGCAGCTTATACAGATCCTCGATATCCTCCCGCTTGTGCTCGACAGTCGACCGCAAATCCAGGATTCCGCGCCGAGAAATGGCAATCTTGTTTCGCAAGTACGTCTGCGCCGCGTCATCGACAATCATCCCATCGTCGTCGTGCCAAATTGGTGAAGGCTCATAAATGAAATCAGGAGGAGGAGCCCAGTCAGCCATGGCGTTATGTCGCATAAACATCGCCGAGTCAAGGAACGGATCGTTGAGTGAGATGGCGTGGACAGCGGCTTGCATATGCTCCTTGCACCGTTCTAGACACGACAATTCAACATTCGAAGCTTGAGTCCAGATCGAGTTGAGCTTCCGCACGCGAGCCTCGTTCAGATCCTGAACACTGTCAAGAAGCGAGGGAACGTCCTGAAAGTAGTATTTATCCTTAATTCGGTTAGCGACGTTGATGGCAATTAGATATGAGTTCTTTGCGTTGTTCATATCAAGCTGGTTTTGTTCGTAGTGGCGAGTAGCTTTTGATTTGCTGCTGTCAAAAGATTTCTCTGCTTTGAGTCGTGAGTTTTCGACGACCTGGCAGGAGGCATCATATTGCGCTTTCTGTTTCTTAAGTTCGGCGTAGACTATATCTCGTTCTTCGTCCAATTTCTCGTTAAATGTCACATGCTATCTACGTTAGTACTAATATGCAATTTTTTGAGTGGCATTGACGCACCTTTTTTCTAAACTCTTCATATCTACTCTGTAATCCACGCAGCTGATCTGCGACTTGCAGACTCAACTCGCTTGCCAATCGATCGTGCTCGTTGGCCATATTTTCTGTCTGGGTGAGAATATCTGTCCAGGTAACCAAGCTCGCTCTATACGCAGTGGTTAATACTAGATTAATAGGCCTGGTAGGATGCATATGCTTACGATTCAAGGGAACCAGGAGTAACCTGGGGTGTGTCTCCAACGGACAGCGAAATACTCTTCTTTGCTTTCTTTTCAAAATATTTCTTTGTTAAAGCCATTAGCTTTACTGAGTATTCTTTCTCGAGGGTGGAACGTTCGCGATAAAACATTTGGAGATCCTCTAACCATCGAATTCCATTTCCGACCTGGATTAGACGTTTAGATACAGCACAGAACAGAGAACAAATACAAACCAAGTCTCACCCAAGCTTCAGTAACTTTAAATCCATCCTATACACCGAGCACACATTGTTAGAACATCCAATTGCAAGTATATCATCGGCTGACTATCAGCGCCATTCCGGAAGCTTTCAGATCTTGACTATAGACGCACTCACCTTGAGCTCAGTTCCAAACGAAAGCCCATCCTCAATCTCATTCTCATCGACGACTTCCATTGTTTCCGATTGAATGAACTGCGTAGTTAAGCAAGTAGCAGTTGCTGTGCTGAGTAGTCGTGGGCTTCCAGCTAAACGATATCTCCACGACGAGGCTGGATACTGATTGAGAAAGCTTGAGTGCATCATAGATGTTGTAACTGCGCAGGGTGTGTTGCGGTTGTGCACTTTCAGGGTAACCGCGTCCTGGACTTGGAAAACAAAGGATTCTATTTACTCAGTTGAGGTCTAGCATACACAAACACAATCGATCTGATCCGGTTGGCTTGATCAAGGATCCGAGTGTGTGTTTTATAGTCAAGAAAACAGCAAATACAGAAATATAATCGAGAAGAAAAAAAAAATGGCCTGGGACACTCCGGCGAAGGCAGCGGCAGACGTGAACGACGTGAAGCCCGAGTCCATTGCGCCAACAACAATCTCCAAACCATCCCTCAACTGGGCTGATGATGATCTTGAGGATGGTTCCGAAGAAGAGGCTCTTACACCGCCTGCTGATTCTGGCGCAGAGCCACCGTCGTCGTTAGGGGATCGCGATGTATCACCACCACCTGCTGCACCTAAGAAAAAGGAACAGGAAGAGATGACGGCGGAGCAGATGCTAGAAGCGGTTGAACAGGACGAGCATTTTGTCAGTTTGGTGGAGAATGAGCACGAGGTAATGGTCAAGCTGGCAGATTTGCAGGCGGATCCTAATTCTACGCTGTATTCGATCAAGAAGTTTGAGGATCTGGGAATGTATGTTGGCACTAGTTTAGTGGGTTGGATAGTGCTAATTGGGATATAGTTCCGAGGAGTTACTGAAGGGTCTTTATGGAATGAAATTCCAGAAGCCATCGAAGATTCAAGAGCGCGCATTGCCACTGCTTCTCAATGATCCGTACGTGCATTGCTTTTGGTGATAGGTTAAGAGTACTGATTATATTAGACCCCGGAACATGATTGGACAGTCACAGTCTGGTACAGGAAAGACGGCTGCATTCACGCTTACGATGCTGTCGCGAGTAAACCCCGAGGAGCAAAATGTACAGGCACTGTGTCTTGCGCCATCGCGTGAGCTTGCGCGACAGATTATGGAGGTCGTGAGAGAGATGGGAAAGTACACCAAGATCACGACGGAGTACGCGATTCCAGGAGTACGACCACCTCGAGGAACGCAGTTGAGACAGAATATCATTGTTGGCACGCCTGGTAGTGTGCTTGATTTGATTATGCGCCGACAGCTGCCGCTTGACAAGGTTAAGGTGTTTGTGCTTGATGAGGCCGACAACATGATTGAGGGACAGGGACACGGGGATCAGTGTATTAGAATTCGGAATGCGTTGCCAAAGACGACGCAGTTGGTGCTGTTTTCTGCGACGTTCCCTGATGAGGTGTCTGAGTATGCGCGACAAATTATTCCAGATGCGAATGAGATCAGACTGAAAACGAGCGAGCTGAATGTGAAGGCGATTAAGCAGTTGTACATGGATTGCCATGGCGAAGAGCACAAGTATGAGGTGCTTGTTGAGTTGTATCATTTGCTGACGGTGGGCTCTTCGATTATTTTCACACGCACACGTGCGACGGCGGATGAGATCCAGAGACGGATGACGGCGGACGGCCACAAGGTGAGTGTGCTCCATGGACAATATGAAGGATTTGAGCGAGATCAGATTCTGGATGATTTCCGCGCGGGACGCAGCAAAGTGTTGGTGACGACGAATGTGCTTGCGCGAGGAATTGACGTGCCGTCGGTGTCGATGGTGATCAACTACGATGTGCCGACGACGCAGTTCGGGCAGGCTGATCCGCAGACGTACTTGCACCGAATTGGCCGGACAGGACGATTTGGCCGTGTTGGAGTGTCTATTTCATTTGTGGGAGACGCAAAATCTGCGAGACTGCTGGAGGATATTCAGGACTACTTTCAGATTAAGATGATTCCGGTTCCGACAGACGACTGGGATACGGTGGAGAAGGTGCTGAAGAAGGCGCTGAAGGGAGTTCGTCTGAGTTAGGCTTAGGACGATGAGTACAGTATACTTTGTAGCTACAATTGATATTTATTAGATAAAGTATTAGATAATACTAAAACAATTACGTAATATGTAGATAATAAGGTTAATTTGTGGTTAGGGTGATTGTGGGTCTAAGTACACCGCCATTCTTGGCTCATTCTTGTTTGTGGGTTGTGTTGTGATGATATAATAATATAAAAGAATAGTATTATAATAGTTAATAGAATAATATACGATAATAAAATAATAGAATAATAAAAGATAAGAACACACAATTGTATTCCAACAGAGCAGAGTACATTGACACGGCTGAGCATTCCAACAACAGCCAATCTTAATCAGTCTTTTGCTTTCGCTGCTTCTGAGCAGTTTCAAAAACCAAAAACAGACTGTTCAGCGCGCCCTAAACACGCCTCAAAACCCAACACACACAAAAAAGCACAAAACCTGCACAAACGTAACAACTTCAACGCGTTTCACACGCGCAATAAACGCGCCGTGCCAAGTTCAACTTCCCAAATAGGAACCAAACTCTAATTGTGCACAAGGCAAAAATAAACACAGCGCTGGGCAGAATCGCGACTGTTCTTCTGTTGCTCCTCCTCCTCCTCCTCCCACTCTTATCCTACTTCACCTACTTCCACTCCTCCTCCTTCTCCACTCTCCTCCTTCAAACCCACTATGAAGCTCTCCTCAGCTATCCTGCTCTTCGCAGCAGTCTCCTCCTCCCTCGCTGCCCTCAGCCCCATCGTCGTCAAGGGCAATGGTATGCTCCTTTATTCCGCATTCCCGTCCTCAATGCACTTCCACTGACTCCCTCATAGCATTGTTCGACTCCGTCACCGACGAGCGCTTCTACATAAGAGGTATCTACTTTATCCTACTTCCTAATCCTTCTCTGAACCACCCTAACACAATAACACAGGTGTTGACTACCAACCGCCCGACGCAGATGGAGCCACTACCGACCCTCTCATGGACTACGACGTCTGCTCCCGCGACATCCCCTATATCAAAGACCTCGGCATGAACACCATCCGCGTCTACCACGTCGACAACTCTGCAGACCACTCCGCCTGCATGCAGCTCCTCGACGATAACGGAATCTACCTCGTCCTCGACGTCGCCAATACTGACCAGTCCATCTCCCGCGACTACCCCATGTACTCCTACAACTACATCCTGGCCCAGCACAACTTTGCCACCATCGACGTTTTCCAGAACTATACCAACCTCCTTGCCTTCACCGCCGCAAACGAGGTCGTCAACGACGTCAACACCACCAAGGCCGCCACCGTTCTCAAGGCCGTCATCCGTGACATGCGCGCCTACATCTCCGCCATGGACTACCGCGCCATCCCCGTCGGCTATGCTGCCGCTGATGTCGAGGAGAACCGCTACCAGCTTGCCCACTACCTCAACTGCGGTGACGAGGACACCCGCGCTGAGTTCTTCGCCATCAACGACTACTCCTGGTGCGGAGACTCCTCCTACACCGTCTCGGGCTATGACACCAAGGTCAAGAACTTCTCCAATTACTCTCTTCCTATCTTCATGTCTGAGTTTGGCTGCAACCTTGTTGAGCCTCGTCCCTTCACTGAAATCGAATCCATCTACTCCGAGCCCATGACCTCCGTATACTCTGGTGGTTTAGTCTACGAGTACGTTATGGAGGCTAACGACTACGGTCTCGTCAACGTCACCGCTGGCTCCGACACCGTCACCATCCTCACCGACTACAACAACCTCAAGTCTATGCTTGAGAACACTCCCAACCCTACCGGTGACGGTGGCTACACCACCACCAACAACGCCTCCGACTGCCCCGCTTACGTCGCCGGTCTCTGGGAGGCAAACGACACCCTCCCCGCTCTCCCCGAGGAGGCTTCCGCTTACATGATTGACGGTGCCGGTACCCCTCTTGGTCCCGACGGTCCTTCCAACCAGTGGACCCCAACTAACCCTGATGATGGTGATGCTGTCCTTCCTATCGCCTCTGGCCAGTCCATCGAGAGCTTACCTACCTCAACCGCCAACTCCGGCTCCTCCTCGGCTGTCTCCTCTGCCACCGCAACCTCCACCAGCAGCTCCTCCTCTGCCTCCTCGTCCTCCTCATCCTCTTCGTCCTCGGCTGCTTCCTCTGCCGCCGCTACCTCGTCCTCGGCTGCCATTGCTAACGTCATGCGTGCCCAGAACGCTATCTCGTTCGCCATGCCCGCCGCCGTCGTCGCTGTCTGCTTCGCTTTCGGCCTCGTCGCTTTCTAAGCTTCTTCAAGCTCTTGAATTCAGCTCAGTCTGAGTCCCTTGATTCGAGCTGAATCTTATACAACTGTATAGATTAAATGCAAACACTCGCTTTTTTCTACTGATGACGAATTTTCACTTCTTTTTCCCTCTACTGCAATCCTCTAGAGAAAGAAAGAACACATGGATTGATGTATTGTTCCTTTTGTATTTTTATATTGTATTAGGATTACCTTTTGAAGCCATCGGCGTAGTTATCGTTGTGGTATATTGGTTTTTGAGATTCTAAAGTAAATAAGAATATTCCCTTTTCATATCTCTGCCTTATCTATCGTAGATAGTAAACGTAATAGAATGAAAACAAGTATATTAAGCTCTCGAGTCTCGAGAAAATGTAAAAATACAAAAATGGCTACTGTAACAAAAAAGGAAAACTAATATAATCAAGGTTGTAGAAGTGCTCAAAATTTATGCAGACAAAAGACCAGTCTGACTAGGTCTAAACCATTCTCTCGCCAAATCATTCCACACACCTTCCGCAATCTGTCTACTAGCTTCTCGGCTCACAGTGGATTTAGCTTCAATGTATACTTTCAATTTAGGCTCGGTGCCGCTACCCCGGATCGTCACCCGCACGGTCTCGTCGAGCGCGAATGTGATCATCTCGGAGGATTTCGAAACCGGCAGGACAGGGAGGTGGTCCGGTGTCGAAGAGTCGTAGCCGATTGTTAGGTCACGCCAGTATGTGACTTTGCGTGTGCCGACAGTGTCGGGATACTTGTATTCTGATAATGGGGTCTGTTGTAGTTCAAATGAAGAGGAGGTGAAGGAGGTGTCGGTGGTGAGTTCAGGAGATGGTGAGTTCTTGGTACGGATATAGTGGAAAATTGAGGCGGTGACGCGTGGATCAAGCGCGACATAATAACTGTTCTTATCTTCAAAGTAACCATATTTCTTGTAAATCTCTTCGAGTACAATGATAATTCCCTGTGCACGTGTCATAGTCGTTCCGGAAACGGTATCTTCAATCCAGCGTAGGAGCTTGAGAAACATCAGCATGGCGCCAATACCGTCTTTGTCGTGAATACCGGGAAACATGTATCCGATAGCTTCCTCAAATGCAAAGATGACTTTATATCCCTGCGCTTCAAGGTCAATCGCGCGGTTTCCAAGCCATTTGAAGCCCGTAAGCGTCTCTTCGTAATAAAAACCTTCGGTCTCAGCCAACGAGCGCAGAATCTGCGACGAAGCAGTGGAGTTCAACATCGCAATTTTTGACCGCTCAGCTGGTGACAACTGCTGAATCGTAGTGTGAAACAAGAAATAGGCAAACAAGATTCCGAGTTCGTTGCCGGTCAATTGCATCCATTTACCATCTTCGCTCATCACAGCAGCGCTGAATCTGTCGGCATCAGGGTCATTCGCCACAACAAGCGAGATGCCAATCTTGTTTGACGCAGCGATCGCGAGCTTTAACGCGCCCTTCTCTTCCGGGTTTGGAAAATCGACAGTAGAGAAATCCGGATCAGGCTCAGCTTGCTCGGAGACGACAAACATGTTGACATCCGGTCGGGCACCAAGCAATGCTGCTGCTCGGTACGCATAAGGAAGTCCGACACCGTGCATTGGGGTGTACATGAATCTCATGATGGGGTTGATGCGGGTCGCGCCGGCTAGAGTCTCAAGCTGGGCGTAGTATTTATCGGCAATCTCTTTCAGCGGACGATTGACTAGATCGCTTGTGTCAACTAAAGTCTTGTCCCATGCCCATGGTTTGTAGTTCTTTTCAATCTCGGCGGCGACTCCCTTGTCAACCGGACTCACAATCTGGCAGCCATTCGACCAGTACACCTTATAACCGTTCGCAGAGGCAGGATTATGCGATGCAGTAACCATGACTCCACATGCAGCATTGAGCTCAACAACAGCAAAAGGCACAAGAGGAGTATGCACCAGCTCGTCAAAGAAATGCACCTTGAATCCCTTTGTGATGAACGCGCAAGCAGTCAACCGCGCAAAGGCTTCACTCTCGTGCCGATGATCATGACCAATGACAATTCCACGGTTCAACGCATCCGGAACCGCGTCCGCAACATACGCCGACAAGCCCTGCGATGCCTGTAGCACGGTGAGCTCGTTCATGCGGGAAAATCCTGCCTCGAGCTTTGCGCGAAGACCCGCAGTTCCAAACTGGATTGGCATTCTGAGTCTTCTGTCCAGCTCTGCGACGTTTCCCGCAGCGAGTAAGTCAATTATCTGCTTCCGTGTAGCCTCATTCTAAACAAGAAAACACAATAAATTGTAAGTAATCGGGGCCAAAAAACATGAGAAACGAAGGAGTTGGTGGTTGTGGGGACTCACCTGGTCCAACGCCAGCCAGTCGTCCGCGAGCTCGCTGATTAACTTGAGCGATTGCGGCATCGTCTGAACCGAGCAATTGCACACACACAGAGACTATTCTCTCTCTCTCTTTTTTGCGCTTGTTTGAACGCTGTTTGCTCTTCTTTTGCTCCTTTCAACGAGGCAGCAAATTATCCAGCAAACCGGATGTGTGAGCCGTAGCACTCGTACGAGCTGTTCTTAGCCAAGGTGATGCCGCTGCGGCGCGGTTTGCACGTGATGACTTCACGTGACCTGCGAGACAAGGCGGAGACTGCGAGACACAAGAGCTCTTTGCAGTGCTCAGTGTTCCACCGGCGACTGAACACGTTTGTATAGAGGACAGACAACAATGCAAAACAGCGCTCCAGCTAATGCTTCGATATCATTTACTCATGTAGCGTATGATCCTGCTGATCCAGTGGCGGTGTTTTTTGCGTGGATGTCGCTAGTTCCTCAGACAATTGGTGTGCTGTATGTCGCGCTTATTCTCAGTCGGAGAGAGGCGGAGACGCTGATTGTGTTGGCCGGGCAGACAGCCTGTGAAGCGGCTAATATTATCCTGAAGTGGATTCTTGCGCAGGAGCGTCCGCAGTGTATGTGTTGCAGTGGTGATAGAAGGAGGAGTGAGAGTAGCGGGAGCAGAAGTTGAAGAAGTATCCGAAGAAGAAGTCAGTATAGCTAACAAGCGCAGATGGATCCCAATTTGGATACGGAATGCCTTCAGCACACGCGCAGTTCATGGCATTTAACGCGACTTACATCACGCTGTGGATGTATCTGAGGTACTCATCTTCCTGCTTACTGTTCTCTTACAGATACTTACGCGCTATGTTATAGAGCCCACCACTTCTCCGCCTTCAAACGCAAATATCGTGCAGTCGGCCTCTACACTCTCTCCGTCCTCGTCTGCGCATCCAGAGTCTACCTCTCCTACCACACCTTCGCCCAAGTCCTCGTCGGCTACCTCACCGGCGCCTTCCTCGCCGTGCTCTACTTCTTCCTCGTTGTCTTCGTCCGCGAAATCGGACTCGTCGACTTCGCCCTCGACTCTCCGCTCTTTAGAGCTTTCTACGTGAAAGATACCGCAAATTACAAAAACTTCGTCTCCGACGAGCATGCGGCATGGCTTGCCTCGCGTCCGCGCAACGCGTATACGAGTATGTATACTAGCTTTGAGAAGAAGTCCCACAAGACTGTCGTTGTCTCTGATTCCCGCAAGGATCGGTGACCGCTGATTGTATACTCTTAGATTATAGATAATAGACCTGTACATTAGTTTTCTACATTGCCCGCTATTAACTAGTAGTTTCCACTTCTATTAGTCACCTATTAGATAATTATACGTGACTACGCAAAACCGCTACCTTACTACACATTCCTCAACCAAAACAACACCAACGCCTCAGTTTCTTACTTATCACCAACTACACAGCACCCTCACTCTTGTGTTTGCAGGAACTACCATCGTTTGTTTACAGACGCGTGAACCTGTGGTCTTAAGCATAGTACGCGACTGAGATCGAACAGCGCGCTGTTTGCGTCCGTCCGGATAACCCATATCGCGAGCCTGTGTCGTGCTTCGCCACCGTCACAGCTCTCCTGTTGACCGTCTCTCAAATCCACCACAACATCACCAAATGTCACAGCAGAAGCAGGAACAGGCAGCGGACTCGCAAGAGCCCGTCGTCATCACCGCGACTCCCGTCCACGTTCGTCGTCCGACCGGCACTGCTGCGGGATTCAACGCAGCCTCCGCGTCCGGTGCCTCGAATATCATCATCCCTGCCGCCTCCGCGGCCTCCATCGAATCACAGCAAAATGCCGCTGCGCAGATGATCATCGACTCTGGTGTCGCTGAAGCTGCCCTCGCGGCGACTATCGTCACTGATCCTGCCTTCAACGACGCCTCCGCGGCGCAGATTTCCTCGCTGCGCGTTCACGATGCTGCGGAGCGCGCTCTTGCTCAGGCTGCCCAGGCTGCCCAGGCCTCCCAGCAGCAACAAGCACGGCAGCAGCCTCCGCAGCAGCCTTCGCACCAACTAGGATTGTCAAGCCAATCGACAGGTGCAGCTCGCTTGTGCAACCGCTGCAAGTCGCGCAAACCAGACTCCTCGTTCGCAAAACCACCCGGCCGCGACGGATTCTACAAATTCTGTGAATCATGCCGCGAACAATCTCGCCAGCACACCTCCGACACGCGAAAACGCAAGCGCGAGTCAGATATCGCGGGAGTCGCCACTGCCGGGATGCTTGGATCCACGGGTTCGGGTGTCGCACCTGGTAGTGGTCTGCCTTCCGCTGTCGTTATCACCCCTGGCGATGTGGCTGCCACAGGCGTCGTTAATATCGGAACTGGCAATGGCGCAGATCCGTATATTATCTCAGACTATGCGGACCTGATTCGTCTTTTCCCGACTCCGGGCAGAGAACCCGATGATGATCATACCATCGCTGTTGACCCAGAGACGACCGGTGGACTCACGCACGTGCCTCTTCACCAGAAATCATTCATCTTACAGTCCTGTGTTTCTCTTGATGGTGGGATCACGACAATCGATGACATGCTCAAAGACGTCACCGGCGAGCCAACAGAGCTATTCAAGACCGTGATCCAGCGCATCTATGAGATCTCAGGATACTACTTTGCCCGTCGCGCGCGCACCAAATCTCCAAAAAGCTATCGAATTCAGTATGTCTGCTCGCAAGTCGCTGATACCTCAAACAACCGCAATCCATTCAAGCCAGCTAAACGTGCCCGCGCTCGAAGAGAACTCTATAACTGCCATGGTAGACTCATCCTTGCCGCCTCCTACGCCGACCACAGCGTGATCATCAAATACACGCATCAGATTGTCCACGGAGCTGCTACAAGACGCCGCTATCTCTCAGACGAGATCAAGGCACATATCATCCGCAACCGTGATAAACCTCTTTCCGAAGTTTTCTCGTCAATCCGCGATCTTGGCCCCGAAGCCGGCACTATCTCCGAGCTCGCAAGCGTCACGCGCAAACAAGTCTACATCTTTATTAAACGTCTTGAGGAAGCTGAGCGGAATGGACAGGAACTTTCGGGTGTCGCAGCTGCTATCGACTCTGCGGATCAGAGTCATTATCAGCAGCAGATGCAGGATGGCGCGCATGGCGAAGATAATCAATATTCCAGTACTGATTTGATTTTTGATAGTATTTCAGGTGCTGCTTGAATGTGATTTGTACTAACAGTTTTTTTGTATGTTTTTTCTTTGTTTTTGTATTGGTAATTTAGAGTTGGCCATGAAAGTAGTTCTCTGCTATAGCAGCTATAATTAGATGTAGTACTTATATTATGCTATTTACAAACCCCTTTATATATCCACATATCGTACACTCTTCTATCCCTGATCTTATCCACACTACTCTGCCAACGGATTGGCATGAATAGTTACACTCTTAATGTAAACTGGCTCGCGCGGTCGATTCTTCTTATCGCACTGCAAATTCTCTAACTCTGTTAAAGTTGTATCTAGTCCGTCGATAACGTGTCCAAACACTGTATAAGCTCCGTCTAAATGACTGTGTTTGTCGTAAATCTAGGTGGTGTTAGAAGAATGATGGTGTCATGAGAGGGAGACGTACGATGAAAAATTGGCTTCCATTGGTGTTTGGACCTGAATTCGCCATAGAAACCACACCCTGGAAATAAACCGTCAAAAAAGTATAAACAATATATAAATAGAAAGTCACATACTCTGGCGTTATGTCGCAGTCCTGGCCGGATTTCATCTTCAAACTTGCCGCCCCAGATCGACTCTCCGCCCTTCCCTGTGCCAGTAGGATCCCCCATCTGCACCATAAACCCGGGTATATTCCGATGAATTTTCGTGTGATTGTATGTTCCTTTTGCGCAGTGTGCCAGGAAGTTCTTGATATTGTTAGAATTTGATTCTGTGGAGTGAATAGAAATGGGACAGTACTTCGCATGTTTTTGGGACTGAACTGCAGAACAGCTCGAGTTTCAAATCGCCCACATCCGTATGTAGCTAATAATATCGTTAAATTCAGACCTAGTCTTATACATCAATAACAGAAAACATACGGTGACTGACATGGTATTGTGGTTTATGAGTGTTGAGGAATCAGAGATGGGAGAAATTCAGGTGTGGATATAGTACAACACTTTATTGATCCCAGCGACGTCACTGAATTCTCCTCAAATATCTACAATATCAGCAACAACAGCAGCAGCAGCAGCAGCAACAACAACAGAACAGAAATGGCTTTACCATTAAATAAAAAACTATTATTTGGAGGGGCAATAACAATTTTTATTCCAGAAGGGTTTATCGATGCCAGCGAGCTTCGTCAGATCCCAGATAACCAAGAAGTCTTCGTGTCTTCTTCAGCAAATTCAATACAGGACGACAGTATCATTATCGAACTTGTCGAAAGACTAGAGCTCGAAAATGACAGACTAGCGGTTTTATCTCATCTTGACGAGATTTTACAAATTAATAGCCCGGGTTACACTTCAGAAGCGCGTTCACAAGACTCGGTTACCAGTATACCCTCCCCCAAAGCCTTGTATGTATCCTCACACTCTTGCCAGATCTCACTAGCTAATACTGCAATAGACCATACGCCCCGTCATATTTAGTCATTGACTCACGCTCAGCTCAAAAATGGGCTACAACAACCTCCGCAAAACCAATGCATCTCTCTCTCGCACTAGCAGTCATCAGAATATCAACACCTACAAAGACAGACATTTTGATCTCTCTGAATTCTGGCCTCGATATCAAAGCAGACTTGGTCACTAAAGTAGACGAAGACGCGCTTATACAGACTTTACAGAAATTAGCGGTTGCTGTGGTGACCAGCTTTGAGGTTGTTGATTGGAGTCTGTTTGGAGGGGATTAAGATGAGCTCGACATCTGATCTCATGATTATTCAACAATACATCCACAACCACAACCGCATTCTCAATTTATTACCAAGTTACACCCATTAAAAAATAAAATGGTAACTATCATTCTAATAAATGACAGTTAAAAATTAAAAAAGATTCGACAGCTGCAGGATTCGAACCTACGCGCGGGAACCGCATTTGATGAACTTGAATCAAAGAATTCAAGTCAAACTCCTTAACCACTCGGACAAGCTGCCAACAGTTCGTATTTAAATTTTTTTCCGGTCCCTTAAAAACCTTTCACAAAATCACCCCAACCCTAACACAATAGTAAGAAACTAGGTAATTTTTGAAAGATTGAATTGCGCAGGGGGCGCTTCAGAATGATTGCATGACGCTGAAAAGTGAAGAGGTACTGCGATAATAGATTATATACGAGATCTAAAGTTATTTACGTTTTGTTTAGTTCTGTAGGGATTGCTAATGAGCGGTATGATGGAATACCAGCTATCTAAGCGGTTGATAAGCAGAGTGTCGGGTCACAGTTAAAACTCTAAACTCCCAACACAGGAGTGCTCTTCACTGTAGCATCCAAATAACCAGTCTACAACTATGTTTTACATCGAAGAATGACGGCTGGTCTTAAAGGAATCCAGTAATTGGTATATGATGAGTTAGGATTTATGTAATTATGATATGTCTTGTACTACTTAGCGCCAATAAAATCTACAACAACAACAACAACCAGTCTACAACTGTATCCCCTTTTTACAGCGCATAAACAGGCCTCTAGCGATCATGCTATCGTAATTGTTAATCCAAGACCTTGATATAACTACTGATAAAGTAAATACTAAAGTGGAGTAATTAATTTCATTAACCTAACGCCTGCGCGATCTCGAATGAATCGCTACTTCATACACCCGGCCCAGTCCTAACTAGATCAAATCACAAAATCAACAAAAGCAAAACAAACCAAAGAAACGCATAGATAAATAAACGCATAGTATAACCTAGCAGTAAATCCCTAAATAATATTAAAAGTCCCAAGTAGCCAAAAGGGCCGAATGCTCGTTACGCCTAGCATTGTGCAGCTCTGATAGAAGAGCGAGAATATGGGATTAAAGAAATTTCAAAAGCAGTGAATAATAAAATGAATAGCAAAATGAAAAGAAATGCAAAAGCCGATTGTCAGAAGAGAAGAAAAGTGTACCACAGCAATCACTTGACGTTGCAGAGCAGCTCTACTTCGAGGATGTATTTCCCTTCTTTGTACTTTTCAGACTGCTCAAACGCATGATCGTACTTCCAACCAACACATGCATTGCAATGTCGGCAGTGAATATCACGCACTGTATGTTCGCCGGTCGTCATCGTTCGGTTCTCGGGCTTGCCTTCGGTCACATTTACACTATCGCAAGGGTCAGACAATGATCAACAGAAATTCGGGACCAGCAGGGAATTACTAAAATGCATACACTTTCTCAAACAAATAGGCTTTTCCATGCTGACCGCGGAATTGCTGCAATTGATCTGAATTAGCTGCCATGATTGTAAGAAACAGCGGAGTGACCTACTCGAGAGATTATGTCATGATAGTTGGATAGATGAGTATTGCATGCCTTGCATCCGTAGACACGGCTGTCTTCTAAATAAACGTTGTACTTCAAACCCATTAGCAGCACTGTGCCAGCAGGCGTTGCAAACTAGATTGAAAGCGCAGTCAGAAACACAATAATGACAGCGAATAGGTTGGATTCCAGGCGGATCTGACGGGAAAGTGCGAGAGCAGCAGGGCAGCAATAAAGTTGGATTGGGAGCACACCCAACCGCAGTTGGGAGTTGGAGTTACATTTGTGACCGAACATGTGACGTGGGAGGGGTTTGTGCTGTAGTCTGCTTGGCTATTGCCATTGGTAAAAACTGACTAATCAAAAGTGCTGAGCGAGTGTCGTTAGCACTCTTGCATCGTCTGATCGATGTTCAGACTCAACCGAGATCTGACTTGGTTCAAGGTCCGCAGCTATGGACGACCTCGACAAGATAAAGATAACAATAGTGAGTATCCTCTCTTTGTAATGTGTTTATCAGAAGCAGCCTGCTGGCCAGATCTCTTGCTGTTGCCTCAGTCTTGTTACCCGGTTCTGAGTCTTATCGAGGACAGTAAACCATACGGGCATCAAACAGACAACAGCTCATCTACTGATTGAGCCCGTATATCTACCTCTGGCCAGCTCCTGCAGATCTCAGCTTGCTCTTCTACATCCACGCGCATACTGTCTGCAGCATTGTATGCTAACATGATTAACCAGGTCGACAATG
Source organism: [Lipomyces] yamanashiensis (assembly GCA_030572775.1). Lineage (NCBI taxonomy): Eukaryota > Fungi > Ascomycota > Lipomycetes > Lipomycetales > Lipomycetaceae > Myxozyma > [Lipomyces] yamanashiensis. Next base: position 79,333 of record JAJMBS010000037.1, read on the forward strand.
TGCAGCTGGTTCGCCGGGGAAACCACGTCACCGGCACCCTCCATCTGACCGCTCACCATCTAATCTTTCGCGGTAGTAACGGAAAGACCGCACCAAAGGAGTTATGGATCTGCTATCCTATTATGGCTCTTGTCGAGCGTCGGCCGTTTAGTGCATTCACAGGGTTTTCAGCTATCCGCATTCGTTGCCGCGACTTCACCTTTGTGTCCTTCAACTTCAGGTCCGAAGAAGATTCGAAAGCGGTCTTTGATACTCTCATGGCGCTTACATGTGTTCGTATGTTGACCTTGCTTCATTCTTATTATCTGTATGCTAACAGGATCATAGCATCGGTCGAAAACCTCTACGCATTCTACTATCACCCAGGTTCTGCCGAGCGCAGCGTCAACACCTGGAACATCTACGACCCAATCAAAGAATTCGCGCGTATGGGTGTCGGAAGCACAAACAAAAGCTGGCGCATAACATCCGTGAACTCGAACTACGATTTTTGTCCAACATACCCTGCCGTGTTGGTGGTCCCAACTGTAATCTCAGATTCAGCGCTCATGTACGCGGGAAAATACAGATCGAAAACTCGAATCCCGGCTTTGTCTTATGTCCACTGGCTCAATGATTGTTCTATTACTCGCTGCGCGCAACCATTAGTGGGATTAAAACAGAACCGTTCCGCACAAGACGAACGCTTTATCGAGGCTATTTTTTCAACGACAAAAGTCGCAAATGTCTATGGAGCCTCGCAGGAGAATCTAATTTGCGACGCTCGACCTACGACAAATGCAATTGCTCAAACAGCTCTTGGCGCCGGATCTGAGAATATGGAAAACTATAAATACGCGCGAAAAGTGTATCTAGGCATTGACAATATTCACGTCATGAGAGATTCTCTAAATAAGGTCTATGAAGCCTTGCGCGACAGCGACATTACCCCTCTCCCTCCCAATCGCGAGCTTCTCTACAAGAGTAATTGGCTCAAGTATATATCAACAGTCATGGAAGGCGCAGTCCTAATGGGCCAGCGGATACACTACTACCATTCGCACGTGCTCGTACATTGCTCTGACGGTTGGGATAGAACAGCTCAACTATCGTCACTGGCTCAGATATTTTTAGATCCATATTATAGAACTATTGATGGTTTCATAACCGTGGTTGAAAAAGAATGGCTTGCGTTCGGCCACCGTTTTGCTGAAAGATGCGGCCATCTCTCAAGCGAAAAAGCATTCGTCCAGGTTTCCGACAAATCTGGATCCGGCAATGCTACTATGAGCACAGCCGAAAAGGCATTCAACAGCGTCTTATCCGCCGCAAAGTCTGCTGCAGAAAAAGCAGCGAATAGCAGTTACGTTAACAATAACTCAAGGAACGGCGGCACGACAGAGGGAATCGGCGGTGGCGGGCAGACTCGCGGGTTGAAATATACAGCTCCGATTTTCCATCAGTTCTTAGATTGTGTGTATCAGCTTATTCGTCAATTTCCAGACAGATTTGAATATAACGAGCGATTCTTACGGAGGATGCTGTATCATTTGAATTCATGTCAATACGGCACATTTTTATACAACAACGAAAAGGAAAGACTTGATGCTGATGTTCAAAATCGTACCCAAAGTGTCTGGAACTATTTTGTCGTTCGAAAGAAAGAGTTTATCAGCCCAAAGTACAACCCTGCGCTGAACGACATGAATAATGGAGAATATCGAGTTATTTTTCCTAACGTGAAGGATGTGCGGTGGTGGCATGAACTGCTTGGAAGAACGGAGGAAGAAATGTCGGTAGTAACACTAGCTGGAATTGGAAACTCTGCAACAGCGAATGCCGCGGTGCATAAGCATAGACACATACCCCCTAATCAAGCTCAAAAGCAACCGCATGGCAGACACCATGCGCCTGCTCAGAGAGTACAGCCCGCGCAGCAGCGCTCGGTTGATCAAAATCCTGGGCTCTTGCAACCTGGCAATAGCTCACTCGATGCGTTTAAAGAGACTGCCACCGCGACGTTATCCTCATGGGCATCATCAATTGCTGAAACGTCAAATGCATGGGCAACAGCAGCGACTCCATATCTAGTTTCTACGTATGCTGACGCAGTGGTTGACGAAGACCGCGACTATCAAGCGCGCGAGCAAGCCCATAGAAGTCCAGTCAGGGCTTCAAAAGATACTCTTACTGAGGCTGAATTACCTGGTGTGTGGGCCGATAGCTCTGCAGTACCTCCTCGTCGCGTTAGTAATGCGCCAATGGGTGGATACACCGGTCAGGAGCTGTCAGATGCCACTATCGACCCTGATGAAGAAGTCAGTTCCGCCGCCATGCCAGCTACGGGCTTGTCAGCGAGCTTTAAGACCAATGACGGCGAAGTAATGAGTAAGTCAGCGGCGTTGGATTTAGATCCTCTGGAGAAGTATTCACTTTCGCATAAGGGCTCGTCTGGTGAATATATTCCAGAGACCGAATAGAGCATGTATTTATAGACGTTTGTTACTCGTTACATTTACATATGCATTAATAATTTCTCTTTCAATTCTGTTAAATTATGATATGTAAACTTTATATCTTCTCGTGAACGAAGTGATAGATTATTTGTCCTTCTTTACCTCGGCTTCCTTCTCGAGCTTGTGCTGCTTTTTCCGCTCCTTGAGCTCCTTACGCTCTTGCTCAAATTTAGCAGCCTCCTCCTCATCCTGAAGCTCGGCCCAGTACTGACCAACTTGAAGGCCCAAGACTCCAAGCAAAGTAAACGCGATGATAACTTGACTAGCAGCAATCACGTTGATTCCGGTCTTTTCGTCGACCTCGCCCCAGTCACCGCTGAGTACACTTGCGAGACCTGTGCGAATGTTGGTCAGGTAGATGACAACACCGGCCATGAACAAAACCAACGATCCACCGTCAAAGAGCTTGTTAGCTTCAGACGGTCTGTAGAGCTTTGCAACAAAGGCAATGAGACCAACACCGATAGCGATGTGGAATGCGTTTCGAATTACCGCTGGCTCAGTAGCTATCTGAGCATAATGCTGCTTTGAGAGATCGATTGACTCGGCTGACGGATCGTGAATCCAGAGAGTCTTGTGGTCGTAAGTCCAATTGACGAAGATGGCTCCAAGAAGAAACGACGTGACTGTACATAAATGTCAGAATACATGCTATGAAGAGAACAGACAGGATACTCATACCACTAAGAATCACGCCTGTAGGAAAACTTCGACTAGAGGTAGGCATTTTGAACGATATCGATGGGTGCAGTATGAGCAGCAAATGAATAACAAGAATCCCTAAACAACCAATCCAAACTCGGGAAATCACTTCAGTGCAAATTCGAGACCAAAGATAATCGACAACTTCTTTTCTAGATACTGAGATTCTTGAACAAACTGAGTCCAATCCTGGGCTGAGTGTGCTCTTTAAATGCTTGTGTAGTAACAACAAGGGTTCTTTGCTGATTAAGGGGTTTGTATTGCCCTTACCCGAAGTTGCTGCTATTTGACAGGACAAGCGAGGCATAGGACCAGGAACACAACGACTGGACTGAGAACTGATGATCTGATACCATAACAAAAGAATAGTTTACTACAGAGGCAAGAGGACTACAGAAATACTGAGGAGATATTCTTATTATATCACATGATCCATACAAAACAAACACAGGCTACAAAATAGATAGCAGACAACGCATCCAAAAAAACGATAATTACAACGTACGCCTAATTAGTGATTTTTTTCTTTGCTGTAGCAACAATCTAATTGCCCGAAGTCAAAGCGCAATCAGTCTCGATGATGGGCTTGAATCCACCTTCTCTAGGCAAGCACTCAAACTCGAAGATGTCAACTGGAACACCGAGAGTGGTGCAGGCGTTGGGGATATCGACAATGGCAGCGAGATGTCCCTGGACAGGAGCGCAGGAAAGGAGAATGTAGAGCTGCTCTCCGGTGTAACCAAACTTCTTAAAGTACTCAATGAATTGCAAGCAAGTCTGCTTGTAAGCAACATTGACGTCGAGGTAGTGCTGCTTGCCCTCCTCGTCAACGGAAAGACCCTCGAAGGTGAGGTATCGCGAGGGGCCGTAGTGGGGCTCGACAGGTCCGGGAATGTACATGGGGTTCTTCATCTTCATGTCGGCAACACCGTTCTTGATGATCTCACACTTGATGGTGATAATACCAGCCATCTCGATAGCACCGCAGAAAGAGATCTCACCATCACCCTGGGAGAAGTGAAGATCACCGATCGAAAGACCGGCACCGTCCTTGTAGATAGGAAGGTATGACTTTGAACCACGCGACAAGTTCTTGATATCGCAATTACCTCCGTGCTCACGGGGAGGGATAGTACGGGCACCCTCCTTGGCGACCTTAGCGGCAACCTCGGCATCACCAGCACCAGCAAAAGCGTAGTTGGGGTTGGGAAGCTGGGCAACGGTACGCTCAGTTCCGATAGCGTGGTGATGAGCGACGAGCTCGGCCTCACGCTCGTTCCAGGTGTCAAGAAGCTCCTGGGAGGGCATGCAGCCCATAATACCAGGGTGGATGAGACCAGGGAAACGAACACCAGGAATGTGGCGCGAGGAGCAAAAAATACCCTCGAAATCCCAGATAGCCTTAGCGGCGTTGGGGAAGTGGGAGTCGAGGAAACCACCACCGTTGTTCTTGTCGAAGATGGCGCAGTATCCCCAAGGCTGCTCGGGGAAGGGCTGGACATCCTGAATCTCGACAACCAAAACATCACCGGCCTAGAATCGCGATTAGACATACAGACGACCTTTACTACAACTCAATTGCATCAATTGGGCTGCGGCGAGTATGTTAAAATCACTTACCTTGGCTCCCTCAACCTCGATCGGGCCGGAGAGGTAGTGAATGCGAGACAAGTCGCAGTACTTGATATCGTCGGCGGAGTCGTTGTTACCAATCTGACCACCGGTCCAGTCGAGGCACTCGACGTTGACAACCTCACCTGGCTTGATTGTGCACTAAATGACACGAGAATATCGTCAGCAAATGCGAACAAAGCAGTGCTGTTTTGTCGGTGAATCTTACGGAGAAGGGAATGTCAGGATGCCATCTGTTGTGAAGCTGGGGCTGCTCCCAGGCAGGCTTGTTAAGATCGGCCTTGACGGCGGTTCTGATAGCAGTCTTTCCCATTATTGACGAAGTTCAGCAAAAGAAAAAGAAGAGTAGCGGATAGTCTGTAGGCTGGGCCGAGAGAGAACAGAGCAGGCAGAAGAGAGAGGAAGGGTGCGGACCTGGAGGAGCGTCGGCGTAGGCTCAGATTATCGTTCAGAACCTTAATCTGGTTATCTCCCAATACCTGTAAGCGAATATGTTAGTACTTTCCCCTTATCAGAGTCAGCGTTTGTATAAGCAATCTGCCGCTCATGCGCTTAGACAAAACACTGATATCTCCTGCTTGTTCAGGAAAACACATCCCGCCCAGCGAGTCGCCTTGATTGGCCCTGGACAACTGACTCCATCCTTAGATTCCAATCCTGCGCTCCTCCTAACAGACTCAATTTTACATACATATTTGACAATGGCTATTGGTGAGTTGGTGCGCGGTCAATTGAGTCCTTAGTAGCCTGCTAACACTGCTTATCAAGGTCCTATCCGCACCGCTATCTCGGTTGACTTTGAGAAGCCTGCTACTGAGCAGCCTGGATTCCACAACAGATGGCATCCTGATATTCCTTTTGCTGCCTGGGCAAAGCCTGGGGAGGCATTCCACGTTGAGTGCTTCGACTGGACCGGAGGCCAGGTCAAGAACGACGACTGCGCTGACGATATCCTCAACCTCAAGCTTGACGGTGTCCACGTTCTCTCTGGTCCCATTGGAATCGAGGGTGCTGAGGTGGGTTTTTCTTCTGTTTATAGAGCTCACCAGGGCTCAAAGGCGTATTGATTGTACACGGGAAGCAGAACTAACAACTTCATAGCCCGGTGACGTCCTCGTCGTGGAGATCCAGGACATACAGCCCTTTGCCTCCAAGCCCTGGGGATACACCGGTGTGCTCGACAAGGCCGCTGGTCCGTCTCTCCTTGACAACCACTTCCCCGATGCCCTCAAGGCCATTTGGGACTTTGACGGTATTTTTGCCACCTCTCGTCACATCCCCCACGTCAAGTTCCCCGGCTTGATCCACCCCGGTATCCTTGGAACCATGCCTTCCCCTGACCTTCTTGCCAAGTGGACCGAACGTGAGACCGCCCTCTACGATCACCATATCGAGATCAAGTCTGAGCTCATGGTCGCCCGTCTCCCCATGGAGGACGGTGTCTACGCTGGCCAGACCATTACCCCCGAGGCCTTTGCTAAGGTCGCTAAGGAGGGTGCCCGTACCATTCCTCCCCGTGAGCACGGAGGTAACGCTGATATCAAGAACTTGTCGCGTGGCTCCAAGGCCTATCTCCCCGTCTTTGTCAAGGGTGCCGGTCTCTCCGTTGGAGATCTTCACTTCTCCCAGGGTGATGGTGAGATCTCGTTCTGTGGTGCTATCGAGATGGCTGGAGTCATTACCTTCAAGTGCTCGATCATGAAGAACGGTGTCAAGGACTTTGCCATGAACACTCCCATGTTCCTTCCCGGACCGGTCGAGGCTCACTATGGTCCCTCGCGATACTTGACCTTTGAGGGTATCTCTGTCGACGAGTACGGAAAGCAGCACTTCTTGGACGCCCACGTTGCCTTCAAGGGAGCCTGTCTCCAGCTTATCGACTACTTCAAGCAGTTTGGCTACACCGGCGAGCAGATCTATCTCCTTCTGTCTGCTGCTCCTGTCCAGGCCCATATTGCCTCGATTGTCGACATCCCCAACTCCTGCACCACCATCGGAATCCCAGCTGATATTTTCGACTTTGATATCATGCCTAGAGAGGGCAAGGTCGAGCCTATGGATATGGGATCGTGCGCCTACTTGACTGGCAAGAAATAAGCCATTTTGTGAAACTGGTTTGTAACATTTGGAGTTTGTTTGTGTAATTGTTATAATATAGTTGTTTGCAATACATTTTTGTCCATTATTTGGTGTTTATTCTGTAGAAGTGGTGGACATAAGAACAGTGAGCGTAATGAGCCAAGTTGAGTGACGCCGCACTCTCCGAAAGGCGGCGAAACTCAGCGTTCACGTCTTCAGTTCACCACCCAAATAAGTCACTTCATTCCATCACACAAAACAATCCCTTTGCAGCGTATTACAGCTCGTTGTAAGCTAATTATCACGCAATTTATGGACGACGAGGACAAAATCGCAAACTTCTGCGCAATCACGGACTCGGACACCGCGCGGGCTACGCAGTATCTGGCTGTCTGTGACGGCGATCTTGATCGCGCGGTGAACCTCTTCCTCGAGTCCGGCGGATCGAATCTGGACGGAGGAGCCTCTTCAGCTGCTGCTACGAGCGAGCAGCCTATTAATTTGGTGTGTTTGTATGTATTAATCAGATTCCTGTGGACTATTCTGACAAGGTGCCTCATCAGGACGACGACGACGATGCCGCTCTGGCAGAGAGATTACAACGCGAGGAGAACCAGCGACAGGAACCCGAAGTCAGAGAGCGCATTGCTCCTAGAACAGAGACTCTGGTAGAGGATTATGGATACTACCAGCCTCCTCCGACGCAGAGTTCTATGCGGAGTGAGTACTACTGCTGTGGTTATTCGCGATACTTCACTAATTCGCGTGATAGCCGCCCGTCCGTCTGTCTTCAACCAAATGCCGGGTGTGTCTTCATCGGGTGAGATGACTGAGAAGCAATCCAGATTAGAGCAATTATTCCGGCCTCCTTTTGACATTATGTCACAATATGACATCGATACTGTATGTGCACTATACACCCGAAGATCCTTGTATGTTTCTAACTGTATTTAAGGCCAAAACCAAGGGACGCGAGCAAAAGAAATGGCTTCTTGTGAATGTTCAGGATCTGTCAGATTTCAACTGTCAAATTCTCAACCGTGACTTCTGGTCCGACGAAGCGGTCAAGGAAACAGTTCGAGCGAATTTCGTTTTCATGCAAATCAACAAAGACAACTATGACGGTCAAGCCTTTCTCGCTTTATATCAGACACATAAATTCCCTTACATTGGAATCTTAGATCCTCGGACAGGTGAAGAGATGAAAAAATGGAACGAGGTCACTTCGCCGTCAGACTGGGTTATGTCTGTTCACGAATTTCTCGAGCGCTTCAGCCTTGATCCCAAGTCCCGAAATCCCATTGGAAGAGTTACGAAACATAAGGCTAGTGCCAATTTTAAGCATATATCTGATCATGACTAGACTAACGCCTTACAGCCTGTTGATCGCATGTCGGAAGAAGAGCAAATCCGGTTTGCCCTCGAGCAGTCTATGGGCAAGGCTGAAGACGATTCGGAGGAGGCAAGCGAGATGTCTAGTGTCAGTGCAGAAGAGAGCTTATACGAGCCGATGGAAGATCTTTCGAGTGCGTCTTCTTCCAAGGACAAGGGCAAGCGGAAGATCGAAGTCATCGATCTTGACGACGACGAGGACAAGATGGAGGAAGACGAGGACTTAAGTGCGGAAGGTATGTATTTTTGTTCAAGTTCTTCAGCTAGAATCCGTGTCGCTAATCATATATCTAGATTTATTTGCCACTATCCAACCAGTTGCTCGCGACGAGCCTGCGCCTGATCTCAAGACCACAACGCGTGTACAGATCCGACTGAGCGATGGCTCTCGAAAGATTCGAAGACTAAACCTGAGCGATCCAGTGAGATACTTGTTTGAATTTGTCAAGAACGATGTGCCTGAGATGCAAGACAAGCACTTTCAAATTATCAGCACTGACCGGAAGAAGCTTATTGATATGGTTGATCAGACCATCGAGGAGGCTGGCTTGAAGAATGCTTCTGTGCTGGTGGAGGCTGAGGAGGATTAGTAGAAGCATGTCGCTGGTTCAGATTCGCACTATACCACGGTTCTTTGATTCCCAATTATATATTCCTGCTAATTTGATCTTCGAACGATGTAATTGCATTTATTGAACTATTTATCAGTCATTAATTATCTCGTTCTCGTGATTTTCAACAATTTTTACACCTTTAAAGAGCAGTTTCATAAACAGTATTACAAGTAGTTGCTATCAGCTTGTCATGTGGCAGTTTTATAACATCACGATGACATAATCGTGAGCAAACCTTAAGCGCACGGACTTGGCTGCACTTGGGACTTGTTTGTTTACATCAAACTGCTCCGGTTTCCAGACCAGCAAAACAGAGTCAAAAACACACACTGGACTATTTAAAACACTGCTCTTGCTGTGAATTACTATTTGCTGAAGAAGTGAGGTCCGTGTAGACTTGCAGAAGAGCTGCAGTGCGGAATATGCAGTCCGCGACGTCGTCTGAACTCACGACGACGTGCCCCGGGTCTGTAAATCCGGATGACTTCTATATAAAGCAAGAGAGAATTGGAGGAGGCAGTTTTGGAAATGTTTACAAAGCGTGAGTATTGTTAAGCGCTGGGTTATGGTGCTATTCTGACCTTCGTGCGGTAGTGTGGATCGCAGGTCCGGAGGACCAGTGGCCATCAAGGTTATCGACCTCGAAACAGCCGATGACGATGTCGACGATATTGTCCAGGAAATTAAAATGCTAAGTCAGATGCATTCGCAATATGTGACTCAATACTTTGGAAGCTATCTACATGGTGCGCATCTCTGGATCGTGATGGAATACTGCGGAGGAGGATCTTGCGCCGATCTGTTGAAAGCAGGAACCATCCCTGAAGAGTATATCGTCATCATTATGCGAGAAATACTAAAAGGACTGGAGTATCTACACTCTGAGAGGAAAATTCATAGAGATATTAAGGCAGCAAATGTGTTGCTCACCGCAAGTGGAGAAATCAAATTAGCTGATTTTGGAGTTAGTGCTCAGCTAACTGCCAGTACGCTCAAGAAGAGGACATTTGTTGGCACACCGGTGAGTTTTTTAAGTGTGTAACTGATATATAGTGCTGACATTTGATGAAGTTCTGGATGGCGCCAGAAGTCATTAAGATGAGTGGATACGATTTTAAAGCAGATATATGGTCGCTAGGAATTACCGCTATCGAACTCGCCAAAGGCGAACCTCCTCTATCTCACATTCATCCCATGACTGTGCTGCTTCTAATTCCGAAGCATTCTCCTCCAGTTCTTGAGGGAGAGTTTTCCCGAAGCTTTAAAGAGTTTGTCGATAGCTCTCTGAAGAAAGACCCAAGACAGGTGAGATCTTGTAACAAATGTAACATGGCTGAGCTAACATGAATATAGCGACCATGTGCCAGAGAACTGCTCAAAACAAAGTTTATACGATCAGCTAAGAAAACCACACACCTTCTGGAACTAATCGAAAGAAAAAGCGCATATCTCTTGGAAAAGAACAAACGCAAAACAAGCACCCATATCGAGGATCTATACGACAGCAACAATTTCCTGACTGGGAAAACAGATGCATCTGGCTGGCAATTCGATACAGTGAAACCTCAAGGGACACTTAAAAATGTACTGCAAGACCAAACTATCCAGGCAAAATTCAATACTATCAGAATGAAACGGAATCCATCCGGGTCGATCAGAGGGAATCCGGCGGTCGCAGCGGTCCAAGATCTTCAAGTGAGCAAAAGACGAACGTCGCAGCATACAAGAGGTCCAGCAATTTCTGAGCCACCTGACGTACCAAAAGTACTCCCAATATTGTCTCAATTAGACCTCAACAATGCTCCCTCAACGCATAATTCAGTGATGATGGAGGCGGTAGGAGAAAATAGCGGTACTGTTGGATCTGACAGCGACGGTAGTCGCACTGAACGGTACGTCAGGTCCAACCGAAGCAGCCTCGATCAAGCTATCAAACCGCTTCAGCGACATTCTGCACATCTATCACAAGAGCATCTATTTACTCCTTCTTCGTCGCCAAGAGTTCTGCATACTCCTCATGGACTACAAGATTTAGTCATAACGGATGACGATGATGATGAAATGGGATTCGTGCATCCAGAAACGAAAAATAGCGATAGATTTTCAAAGACAAGAGCAGATGCAATGTCGACTCTATCTCAGAGCCAACCATCTAGTCCGCGAACTCCAAGATATGAAGAAGATATCTTCACTGCGACTCCTGCAAGAACAGAAACCGACGATCAAGAAAGCGTCGGAGTTTTCCAAGGGTTGATTCTTCCGGCTTTGTATGAATTAGAACGTCGGTCGCGAACGGAGAAGACGCGTGCGGTCGTACGGAAACTAAAAAATTCGATTCAAGCTGCGGAGATTGAAGAGCCAGGTATCGGCGAGACTTTTGTAGAAGAGCTTTACAGAGGTCTCAGAAGTGTGAATATTGTTTAGAGTTCTTTATCAAAGCCTGGGACGACGAATAGCTAGGACTTTAAAGATCCATAACTTCAGTGTTGTAGCTGTCGCTTAAGCTAAATGGTACAAATATGATGATTTATTTCTGCTAATGAAAAATGTAAATGCTTCCTTAATCTCCATCCCATGTATAAGTGTAATAATGCAGACTACATCTTTGCCCTCTTTGAAGAATGAGTTGACTCTTCATCCCCTCTCTCCCGTTTCTTCTTCTTCATTTTCCGTTTCTTGCCCCTAGGACTTGCATCTACCATCTCAACATCGACTGGCTCGTCGTGTGAAGCCGAGTCTCGTTTAGATTTCTTCAACTTAGGAGATTCAGCGGGATCTTTGGAAGTTGAGTCACGATGCCTGGAAATCTTTGAGGACACGTGCTTTGATTTTTTGGATTTGTGTTTATATTCGTCGGGAGTTTTCGATTCAGAACTGGCAGCGCTCGATTTGTGAGATTTCTTCATGGAGGTATCTTCCTCAGAGTGGTGTTTCTTATGCTTCTTGTGCTTCTTGGATTCTTTCTCGTCATCTTTGGAATGCCGATGGTGCCTCTTTTTTGATTTCTTCTCGGATGTCGAGACGTCTACTGACATCTCATCTGTCGACGGTGTCTCACCGTTGGTAGTTGTAGTATCTTCTTTGATAGTAGCACCTAACCGTTCTCCCATCACAAATTTAACTCGTGATGCCCATTTCCCAACTCGATTATACGTCTGGCTAACTTTCATCTCTGATTCCCACATCGAAATTTTCTGCTCCGTGCCACTACTCGTCGTTGTAGTAGTCGTCGATTTCGTCGTGATACTAGCAGATTCTTCGGTTGCAGCAGAGTCGCCGTTGTTAAGACGACTCAGCAAAGCTTGAAAAGAATCTAACCCAGGAGCCCAGTTATTCGCATCTTGGCTCGCAATAGCCGTCTTTGCGCCTAAGCCTAAGGTATCGTCTTTTAAAGCGACCGTGACGTGACTTGTAATTGCATGGTTGGCTGAGGATGAACCAAGTCCAGCTCCTGGCTTCCATCCCATTTTTTCAAGATGACGATGTCCAAATCTATCCGTATCTAAATATCTTAATCAGAACTCCATTTTCACTATTCCAACCTGAAATAGACGTACTTCGCGACCATGCTGTGTTTTGCGGATCATAGGCAAGCTTCTGCCGATTCCGTGCAGCCGCCAACCCAACCATTTTTCTATATCTTTACTACCAATATCGCAATAAATAAAACAAATAACAAAATAAATTTTATTTTGACCGGCAAAATAGAGACATCAACTGATTGACTGGAAACAAAATACAAAAGGAAATTTCAGTGGGAAGCTAAACAAAATTTTTGTGATTGGGAGTTTTTCCACCTAACCCGAAATCCTCTTCAAATAGAATTTATTGAATTCTGCCAAATACACACCACCTGATTTATTTCTCATTCCTCATTTTATGTACTATAAGCACAACCTATATACAAGTTTCACTAAATTCCTCTAAAATTATCAATTGCCATGCACCATAACCAATCTACACAACTCTCAAACCATAAAATTTATATCTCCCAAAACGCCATTCGAAGATGGCTCACGAAGAGCTGAGAAATCATCAGGAGCAGTAGTATTTTTTAGTATTGAATCCCATTTGTTATCCCATGAGTCTGAATTTTCCATTAAGGCGGCAAATTTCAAAAAATTATCCGTTTCGAAAACTTGTGATTGAACCTGATTAGGTGAATATTCATGTTGACCTGAGTATCCAATTGAATCTGTAGAAGGACCTGTAGTAGAAGAGCCAACTGTAGAGCCATTGTTTGTATCTGGTGACTGGAAAAAAAGAGGATTTCCTTCAGATTCGAATAATTGCGAAGACGTGGGATATGTGTAAGAACCATTAGGAAACAAGTTCGGAGAAAAAGCTGCACGTGTAGAGCTATTATTCAAAATATCTTCGGTATTGATTGCGCTCTGATTGTCATTCAGACTGTACTGCGACATTCTTAGAAGCTCTGTGATCTCGTCGTCGGCTAAGCCACCTCTGTTTTGAGAGAGGTCTGATGCACCGTTGGCGGCGTTCGCAATCACATAGGCCTGTGAGAAAATCGTGCGAAGATCTTCGGTCGTATGTGCATCACCCACTGGTGACTCCTTTTCAGCGGCAATCTTACGATACTCTGGAGGCAAATTCGCCGATACTAAAGGAAGTCCAACTGGATTAAGATATCCAATCTTGAGCCAGACACCGGTTCTAAGCTTGTTGATCTCTATCCACATTTCGCGTACAGCCTCAGACGTATCTCCTACCCTGAGAAAATGAAGAACTTCAAATACTTTTTCAACAGTCCTTAACCGTTCATCAGCAACATATGTGCTTCCTTTAACAGGAAGCTCTGGCTTGCTAATATATAAATCCTGCAAAACAATCAAGATAGCGTGAAACGGCTGGATCGATCTGATATACCACATAAAAATCAAAAAATCAGGCATTCGCGAAAATCCTAGAAAATAATTCAGAGTATTGATAGCTGCCTGAACCACATTTTCACGAAGAGTAGACTTGTCACTGGCGATTTTATGGATATTGAGACTGGAATCTTTCAAGTAGTTTGGATGATGGAGATAAGTATACGCCTTTTCAACAACTAAATGAGAAAATTCAAACATCCACGAAACAGCAGCGCAACGCATAGGATCATGATGTTCAATTCGCAAGGCATTTTCTCTTTTAAGTTTCTCCAAATGCTCCCATCGGAATGCCATCCTCTTTTTCAGCTTCACAATTTCGTCGTCAAGTTTGTCAATCTGATTGATTCCGCATCTTTGAACTCCGTATACAGTCAGCAGAATCATACAGTTCAGCAACGAGGCCTCGGAAATCGAATTGGCAAGTAGAATATACGGATCTATTCTGTCCTTATGCTCAATACCGTCGATAATCACATACTCGTTTGGTAAACGAGTGTCACTCTCCGAGCGATGCACAATAGGAGGTAGCCCTTGAGACATTGAAATAACATAGTCTAGGTATACAAGATGCCACCATATTAACCGTCTACTCTGAGCTAGCTCGATATCGACTTGACCGGAGAAATTCGAAGGATCGCGGTGTAAACCCATTAACTGCGCTACTCTGATAAGCATAGCAACCGAGGAAGTGCCATGATCACTCGCGTGTGATAAAGTACACGACCGCAAGATCACGCTTGCCTGCAAACATGGCAGTGAAGCTTGTGATGGGAAATGACAAAGCGAGAGAGAAAGTTCGATGGCAGTTTTATATTTATTCTGTAAAGCCCTTTGATCTTGCATCGCTTTTTCCTGCATCTTTTGCCGCATCATAACATCGTATGCAGTTGGATGGTCATCTTCGCCAAAGACCTCAAACATTGCACTTTCACAGATGCTCAGTGTTGCGGAAAAGTAAATTGCAAATAAGATCGGAAGAAATTTGAGATCAGTGCGTCCGATAGTTTGCCACTCCATCCAAAATCTGTCGTAAGTATTCGAAATTGAATACCGATTAAGAATAGGAATCACTGGATGAACGGCGTTGAAGTAGTGATCTAGTAGTGAATCAGAACTGGCTTTGTCCGGAATCATCGACAGTAAAACGTCAATAGCGGCGGATGATGACGATGAAGAGAAATATGAGACTAACATTGCTGTAGCGGCTTCATTCTGAGAGATAACTTCCATCTGAAATGCTTTGTTGCGAGACTTCAACATGCTTCCCATATCAACCAACTATACAAATTAGCATATGTGATAGTAATGGGTATAGAGCTGCTTACCTCTTTGAAATAAGCACCCCAAAACACTCCGTTCGTATACCGTGATTGCCCTGTGTCTGCGTCAATAGATAGAAATCCGGGCTCAACTTTTCTGGTAGGAACAGCTATTGGATGAGGATGATCCACTCGCACTGCCGGCAGTTGTTGGCTACTGGTCGTGGTTGTATTCTCAGCACTGGCGCTGCCTGCAGCGTCAACAGGCTCATCCTCCAGAAATGTGTCAACGTCTAGATTGCGAGTTTGCGATAAACTGCTGATCCCATCTGCATAGTATTCACAGGTCAAATCAAGACCAGTGCAGTTTGAGCAGGGTGTGGATTTATCACACTTGACTTTCCTGCGATGGCAGTTGATGCATGATTTGATTACGCGTCTTCGAGGAACCATCTGAGGATGCTTTTTCTTCCGTTTCGCGTCAGATGCGCTGTGAGTGTCATTTTTGAGAGTGCTTTCTCCATTTGATGCGTAATTCATGGCTTGTCTGCTGAGAACGATGATCCAAGTTCGAAAGTTGAAGATTCTGACTGTACGAGCCGCATCGCCCGCATTGCCTCGCTGCTCGGCCGAGCGTTAGTGTGCTATGAAATGAATACTGAGTTATATGAAATAGCGTATGAAATCAAATACAAAATAGAACAGTAAATTACTTCATTTACAGAATAGAGACAAACAAAAACCCTGTAAACTTAACTCAGAATCAAATATCATACATACGCAAAAAGAAACATGATCTTCGCGTTACAAACATACTCCATAATCCATATGAAACCAAAGATCTTACAAAATCAGCTTTTTTTCATTTCGTCAACCGCTGGCAAGCATCCAAGCCAAAGCCAGCATCATTACAAGCCCGACAGTAGTTAGAATACCAGCACCTGCTCGGTCGGCCGTGGTAATGTTGTCAGTGTAAACGTACACTGTGGAAGGAGTGCCGGTCTCGTTCATATCTGGTGAAGAACCGCCGCTGTCGGCAGTGTACGGCGCAGGCCGTGAACCAACTAACAAGTTCTGTGTAACTTCCAAAGCTCCCATTTGCTGGCCAAGACCCCACGTATTGTCCCATCCTACCTCTAACCACGTAGTACCACATGTCACACCGTCACTGCCTCCAACGCAAGACTGAGTAATACCGTTAGTTACAGTTGACTGCAACAGCTGCATAATCGCGTCATATGTAAACGGGGCAAGCTGAGCGGTAAGACCAAGGAATCTGGCAAAGTAAGCCTTGAAGGACTGCTGATCAACGTTGCATCTCTGAACCCGCTCACAAGCAGCCTCAAACATGACACCCTGCGAATCGAAAAAAACGTTCATTCCGGTAAGAATTCCACCAATACGATCATACCAGACCGTGTCTTCGGTGTGGTTGTACAAGTAAGCAGAGCCAGCCAGGAAGATGGCAGCGTTGTAAGTCCACTGGTATTTACTAATCTCGGTACAGTTGTCTGAAATACTGGCACCATCGTAGAAGTAGTAGTAGTCAGTGTCCATAAAGTCAACTTCAACTATCCAGTCCCACACTTTCTCAGCCCAGTCGATATAGGTACTGTTTCCAGTGTAACGAGCCAGACGGGCGGCCATCATGAACAGACCGGCGTTGGAAATGGTGTTTTTGTAGTCGTAGCCATTGTTGAACGGGAAAATCTGCCATCTCAATCCACCTCCGCAGTAAGCAGTTTCCCAACGAGCAGCCATCGAATCAAACACCAGCTGAGACAACGAGAGCCACTGTGGTGATCCGACGGGCGGATTGGTAAAGTTGCGTTCAGCAGCGGCCATGGATACGAATCCCCAGAAGGCTTGATCATCATTTCCCTCGGTGGTGACTTCAGTCTTTGGCATGAAAGTCCAATTAGGGCCAACATTAGCAAGTAGGGCCTCAGAGAGTTGGGCGTTATAGGTCTCGTCGCCGGTGTAGAACCAGTAGTCGAGGAGACTACCCCAGGCTCCACCGGCCTCCCACCAATAGTACGGAGATACGAACTTACCAACGACACCGTCAGAAGTATTACCGTTATAGTAGGTCATAAGACCGTGAGAGAAGACAAAGCAGGCATGTTTGATGGATGCTGGGTGAAAGTGTTAGCGTTGTTCGCGTGCTGCCAAGCAAGAGCAGAGTATGCGTAATATTGTGTAAGCACACACAAGAAGAAAGTGATATATAATATGTAATATACCTTCATCATTAACGTCAATGTCGATGGCCTTGACGGACGAGAAAAGAGTCGTTGCAAGCAAGAGGACTGAAGAAAGAGTGAAGCGCATAGTTATTGAACGAAGGTACGGCTAGACGCGCGGTGAAAGCCTTCTATCTTGACAAAGGGCAGTTGCCTAACGGGGGAGGATGGAAGCGACCGAGAAAGATAAAAATCGTGAGTACGCGAAGTACAGGCGGACCCTTGAGGATGAAGAAGTACAGGGATCTAGGAGGGCATTCACCAGGTGAACCAGACTCAGCCGTGAACCGCAAGGAGGCGAGAAAGAATCAGTGTTTGTAGGACGCGCAGGGGATGAGTTGAGTCCAGCCCTTGCCCAGACTAGACTGGGGATAAAATTAGAAAGAGCGAGGACGAAGGCGCGGCAGATCAGAGCCACAAGGCAAACAAGGTTCAGCCGTAAGCACGCAGTCCCATCGCGAAACATGCCTCGATTGAACCTTGTTCAGACGCGTATTTGTGCTCTTTGGATGGGCGCGCATTGCTGGATGAGCAGGGCTATGACAGTGATTATCAGCTAATTTGTTTTGAGCTGCAGTAGCAAAGCAAAGAACTGCTGATTTTGAAATTTTTATACAAGATCACGTGACTTGCTGTATATGCACTTGTCAGGTATGCCAGCAACCGTAGGGTTTTGCTCAAAACCCTACGAGTCTTGCATTTGTCAAAGAGTATGACCTTGCTTGATATTCACTGTTGCGCAGCGTGTTTATTGCTAATAGAATCAATTGTGTGATGAAATTGTATTATAGTAAAAATTAAAAATGTACCCAAAGTGAAGTAGAGTGCTATGGATCCTGCGAGAGTCTGATCCCTGATCCGGCTCGCTGTCCTTGAATACTTCTATACTATTTAGTCTGTAGGGTTATGAAGTTATTGTAGTAGTTTAGACATATAGAGTCATTTTTACACGCTTGAAGATGCGGGCAGACTTAGTACAGAGCTAAGTTTCGCTGTAGAAAAGACTGCTGTGTTCTGGAAAACGAGAGATTTGCACTGCTTGTGCCACTGGCTCCTTTAATAACATCAGTGCCTAAAACAAGATAGCATCCTAGCTGCGTGAATAATGTTTATAATGAGACAAGGTTGTATCTTTATCCCGAATTACCAGAGTTGGCTAAAGTTAAACAGATATCAAAGTTTGACAGATCCGGTGGATTCTATTTACCGTAGAATATTCGACTTAAATTATGTACAGAAATGTAACGTAGATTTCAAGGTAAATCAGAAAAGAGGCATACACTATGCGAAGTGGTGATGTGCTGTGCGCTGTTTGGTGTGCGTTGCGCTGTACTCGAGCAGGACTCCAAGTAAGCTTGACATCGCAGCCAACAGCAGCATCGCCCTCGGATCAATTGCGTTGCCTTAACCTGCATTGTCGTCTTGTCTTTTTTTGGACTGGCAGTCATGTGCAAGAAAGTGTTAAAAGGAACAAATCATTCGGGGTCTGATCGCCGGCGGTACTGATTCCGCAATTTGGCAGAAACAGGCAACTGATACTCTATTCTCCTTCATCACTTTCGACACAGTAACAGTATCATTATGATTGCCCTTATTTCATCTAAACCATCCTGATATAATACTACTCCACTCAAAACTAGCAACAGAATCTATAGTAGCCACAGCACAGTACAACACAGAATATTCGAACCCCGCCGGAACGAATGAATCAAACACTCACAATTGCACAAACCCACACTGATCAAACACGGCCGCAACTTGTGCGGCGTGATTCCCAAGTCTTCTTCTTTCTCTTGTTTTGTCATTTCGTTGTAATAAGCTTAAATCTGCATATCGACTTCTCGGTAGGGTAATACTTTGAATTTGACAATCCGAACCTTTCAAACCGTCTCTTCGGAAATTATTCCCTCTGTTCATACTGTGCTGTGTTCTCGTTGCTCTTCTTATATTTCTGACTTAATGCATACAATTGTACATTTTTATACTCTAAGACTGCTGGTTTAATCTTTCTAGTCTTCTGCACATAATCGTGTGTGAACAAAATGTCAATTACAGCCCGAATACAGTACCCGAAAATATCCTCGCAACCTCTCATGGCCATGTTCCCTGTTCTCTTGTATTGTCAGTCTCAATTTGATATCAATTTTTTGCTACGACAGCTATCACTCTACTTCATGATCCTTATCATTATTTGCGCACCAACAATACACGTTCTCCAGATACGGTATAAGACATCGACACATGCATACACCACTTTTATCGCGCCTCTTTCTCTTCCTGTTTGTGCTGTGCAATACCTCTAATCATAACATGTTGTTTGTTGATAGCGCGCAGAACCTAGCAAATCAGCAAGCTACCACATCGTGCTAGCACCTACAGTCTGCAATATCTCTTAAGAGAGAAAATATCTCTAAACAGAGAAATTGTCGACAAAACGGAGTATTCGCTATTTGATTCGACCTTCGCCTACATATAGTCATATTTCTGTGTATTATGGAGAGTCTTTCTGATTGAGATACAAATATTTAATTTGAATCGATTTCTCATTGCAATTTGTCGTATAGAAGCTGAACCTGCTCGTTATACTTTATCTCTGTATCTCTCACAGCCTTCAGAAACATGCTATAGATCAACAAAGCATTCACAGCCAAAACGTAGCTTGCCACAATATTACTGACTTTGTTAGTATCATCACTCTTGTTACAAAATTCAGATGCAAAGTGCAGATACATGTTTGTCTATTCACCATATTATTTTGTATAAGAATCAGCACCACTTATCACGACTGGCGATAACGACTGGCGATAGATTAGCCAAACCAGCTGTCAAGTCTTGCTGCTGAATACTTATACTGTAGGATCCGTGACATCTCTCAAGCACGATCCTGCTGCAAAGATGAAGATGCAGGATACCGATCCTTAAGGGCGGACATCACATACTAATACCATACCGACCATGCGTAGAGTCTTAGATTTGCTTTACTGTGAAATCTTGCCTGCTGAAGAGCTGCACGTTGAAAACCAATCACTTTGCAATATTGGTCTTGGTGTTATGATGCAGATGGCGAGTGCAAATCCCCGATGCAGACATTGCATGTCAACAATATTCCACTTCCCATGTCTAGACTGATAATTGGTCCGACTAGCTATCAAATCTGGCATACAGATATATACATTGCGGAATCAATAACCTTTCTCAATCAAGATCTTGCTGCAAAGATGAAGGTGCCAAGTACAGATGCTCGATAGCAGACATAGTATATCAACAGCACACCGCTTACCACGTCCAGAGTCATAAATCTGCTTGACCATGAAGTCTTTCCCGCTGAAGCTTTATACATTGAATCAATCACTTCTGATATTGATACTCCTGTAATGATGCGGATGCAAAGGACAGATTCTTGATAAAAGACATCGCATCATCGTATATCATATTGAACCGTCACTTACCAGCTCCGGAAGTATTGCCCCCCCTACAAGCTGAGGACTACAGCCTCACAATATCAATCACTGCTTCTCAATATCAGCTGCAAGGGGGTAAGCAGTTAACCGAGACTAATTCCCTAATTTACCCAAAACGGAAGTGAAATCTGGACCCTTCTAGATTCGAATCAACTTCTCGTTAATCAGACAGCCCACAACCAATTTCTGCCGCAAATAAGCAATCTCAGTGTACCTTCTCAAGCATGATACAATATACCGGCATTTTTTTAATTTGCTTTGGGATGGGTGCCAATCAGCGGTCGAATATACCGCAGCTCTCTGTCAGGTCGCGCAATATCTAGGAGGGCTTCGTGTAAGATTGGCACACTGAACATTTGCTTGTGTGTGCCGTACACGCTAATGCCTACCCTTACTTGCTCTATCACACTATAACGTGCGCATAAATTATTTTGTATCTTTGTGAGCTGACCGGAGGCAAATGTGTATACAGCTGCTTGCCAAGGATTATGGTGGACCGCCAAGATTCAGAGGTACGGACCTGAAAAGATACCACTCCCTAACAGTAGCTATTATTTTGCTCTTTCTTTGTGAGTATGGCAGCTTGGTAGGACATCGCAAACAATTAATTACAGGAAATCTGTCTTGTATTTTATATCTCTAGAGAGTATACTGTCGATTGGACATGACATATTGCACGCAAAACTTTCGCTTTACAGCACATTTCTTATCAAAGTCATGTACTTGGCCGATCATAATTATATACCACGTATCCAGAGCATCTACTAGAATATTCAGAGATTCACAAATACAACCCTACCGAGGGCTACAGCAATTATGAGATGCATTTAATGTGGCATGGTCAATTTTTGCCCGCTCAGCTAGTTACATTGAGCTGCAACAGTACTGTCGGCGCCGATGCACCATCCAGCCGAGGCCTATACGTTCCAGACTTCTCTCCAAGTTCAGGATATCCTCAACTAATTCCGCATGATGTCATCTCTCTCTTTCTCTTCCGCGGTAGGTCTTACACTTGTAACATTCGACCCTTCAAGCAATTCGGCTCTCGAATACCCCTTGGCTCTGGAATACCAACCCTTGCTGCTCAGCAAGTGTTCTAGAAAACTTCAAAGACTGATCTGCGAGTTTTCTCGCTTCGAGCTGTTAGTGCAAGCTGAGAAATAGGAGCATCCGATAGGTGCTTGTAGGCAGTTTAACAAGAACAGAACTCTTATTGTTCAAGACATTTAAGAACTGATCTATTATAGTAAACTTATATGTTATTGTTCAACACACTATGATGTTAATTACATTACATTGACGTGAATACTGATTGATTCTATCATAAGACCATATGTGCAATTACAATTCGAAGAATAAAATGACACTAGAAGGAAATATACGAAAAATATTGTATTAAACTGACTCTGAATGTTGTCAAATAGCTAAATCAACAGTCTATGGTAACCGATCTAAAGATACAAAACAAGTCTAACTACATAGGTCTATCTATTTAAGCCAAAACAGCCAAAACACCCCAGACAGCGGCGGCAACAGCTCCAACGGCCTTGGATCCCTCCTTCAAAGCGTTAGCAGCAGCAGAGGCAGTGGCCACGGAAGCAGTGGACGAAGCGGAGGTGGTGGTGGTGGTGGCAGAGGCCGTGGTAGCAGCGGTGCTGGAGATGGACGACGTCTTCGTGGTGGAAGAAACGGCGCTCGAGGACGCGGTAGCAGTAGCAGAAGCGCCAGAGATAGTGCTGGTCGAGGCAGCGCTGGACGAAACAGCAGATCCAGATTCAGGGATGACGGAGGCAGCGGCGGAGACATCAGCGCAGGTGTCATCGTAGGCATCGTAGAAGGTAGCGACGTCAGAAGAACAGCCAGACGAGTAGATGCAGGCCTTGGCCGCAAGGGCGAAGTCAGCAACACAGTAGCAGTCTTCCAAGTCAGAGGCATCACATCCCAAGGAGGCAGCGGCAGAAGCAGTGCACGTGGGAATGCAGTCACTAAAATAAGTTAGTTTTTGATTTGGTGCATACAATTGAAAATAGATCTTAAAACATACGCAGCAGCCGAGGTGGTAGCGGCAGCGGTAGGAGTGAGGGTGACCGAGAGGGAGACACTGGCGCAGGTCAAGTCATGAGCGGTGTAGAAGACGGAGACATCAGTGCTGCAGCCGGAGGAGTAGAGGCAAGCCTTGGCCTCTAGAGCGTATTCGGTCTGACAGTAGCATCCGTCGATATCGGAACTACGGAGGAAAGATGACGTCAGCTCTGATCTTGATTATCAAAGAGAAAAGCGCTGCAGGAAGAACATACGAATCGCAGCCGAGGGCGGTGGCAGCAGTCTCCTTACAGGTGGTGATGCAGGCGTCATCAGCACTGTTATGGATGTTAGAATATTGACACATATGAAGAGTGGTTGGAGCTAAAAACAGAACTTACGCCATGGCAACGGAGGCAGCGCCGAGGACGAGAAGGGCAGCGGAGTAGAACTTCATTGTTGCTTTGTTTGAATAGGAATTGATCAAAAAAGGAATTGCGTCGGAAAACACAAGAAGGAGGCAAGAAAGAGGATCTGTACATGGGCACGAACAATACGGGCTGGCTTTATATGAGAGCGCCATGATGGACGCGAATCAGTGGCCGACAGAGCGTGCGGCCTATCAGATTCTAGAGTACGGGGATGGCCAGAAGCGGCAGTGAAGACCACCATGATCAGATAAATCTCTCGTAACCTGAGACCGTAAGCAGTAATTAAGGAGACAATGTCGCCTGGGGCCCAGCCCGCTGCTGTGTTTTGTTCTTGGCGTTTGAGTGATAAATGATCTGATAAAAGACCGCTGGTCCGCAAAAGCCCTGCGCCAAGGCTCTAGCCCTACTTGCACGCTGCGGCTTCGGAACGGCGCCCCCCGACCGCCGACACGCCGGCCACGAGAAAACCTTGTTCGCGAGTTAGCACCCTTGAGAGACGCACGACAGACTTGCCTGACAAACTAGTTGCCTGTCTGCCCGGCTCAGCCTTGTGCAGCTAGCTAACTGATCCATCGCAATCACCAGATATCCCGCTGTCGCTAGTGGCGACAGATCCAGGTAGGACTGCCAACGGAAACTAGCGGTGGGCTGTCACTGTGCCTGGCGAGCACAACGGCTCTTGACCTCCTGGTTCGCACCGGAGTGATTGCGAAATATATGTCTGCGATACTTACTCGCTAGATTGGATGCAGCGCAGGCCCAATTCTTTCTTGCTGCAATACGGACGCATATTCGGTCTTACGACCAATCCATCTGGGATCGCCCCATCGGCCAGTTGTAAGCTATTACCACTTATCAGTTGCCGTATATTGCACTGTAGAATATGGCAGAGTTAACAAGCAAGCCAGGAAACATGCAAACGCGGTAGTATACGCTGAGCGCATCGCCGCCACTGAGCAGCATCGGATAATGTAGGTGTCTTCCCAATTGCAAACCCTGCTCCCAACTGCTTGCAATTAACTTCCTCCTCTCTCATCAGGAACAATACTCGATGCGCTGGGATGTAGGCAATTTACTGCGTCGGCTAGACCACCGTTGGTAAAACTCACTCTGTATATGTGTGTGACCCGCCGCTTGGCTTGGCATCCCTCCGTATGCAATGTACTCCCAGCTCTCACACTCGCGCTCCCTCTTCCAAGCACTAACCATCCCATCGCGGTACTCCGTCGCCCTGTCCAGCGCACTCTCCTGCACCGTTCCACCAAGCCCTTATAGTTTCCGTCATATCGCTAATGTTCTAGGCACTTTCATTCGCACCGGCTTCAGCTACCGCCAAGCGCTAGGGTGTGCCTTGCTTTCTGCGGCCAGAGATCAGGTTGTGTGAGACTCCCACCCCAGCGCCAGGCTCTCCGACGATGAGCTCTGCTCTGCGGTGCTGTGATGTTATTTTGTCCTTTTTGATCAGATATCTGTGAATATCCTTGCTATGCATCTCATGTATCTCACTTGCCAGACTGCGTCACAAGCGTTACACACCCCAAACTCATTTTAGTGCGACACGAAGGTACACTCACTCGTCTTGAGTTTGCCCTAATGCCTCAGGTACTCTTCGCACAGTCCACAAGGCGCGTTCTCCAGCGGTTAGTTCGGGCCACGGCTTGTTGCAGGCACCTCGAATCCAGGCCTTGTGTCCGCTCACTTGCCACTGCGACGCTCTTCTGATCGCGAGACTAGCAAACCCACCACCAGTCTTGGCTAATCAACCACATGCAGACTAGATGTCTCTCGGTATCATCCGCGTTATCGATAATCTGCTTGTCTTTCATTCGTCCGCCGCCCTCTTTCGCTAGATCAAACAAAGATTTAAATAACCTCCATCTCTTCTCTGTCTCTCCTTCTTTCGTTCTACTATCCAGTCCAACTATTCTGCTTTAGATACCTCCAAAAGCTCAAAAATGAAGGCCTCTGTTGTTCTTGCCCTTCTCTCCGCAGCTGCTGCTGTCAACGCGTATGTGTTTTTACGTACTTCACGAAATCGAGGATATCTTATTGACTTCTATTCTCATATAGTCTCTCCGAATGTGTTTTGGACTGTCAGGCTACCGCTGCCAGCGAAGCCGGATGTGCCACTGACTAGTAAGCGGTCATTGATTTTTCATGTTCAGCAACGCCCTTTACTAACCTTTTGCTAAAGTAACACCACTTCGTGCTACTGCTCGTACGATTTCATCACCAGCGTCAAGGCTTGCTTGTACTCCAGCTCTTGCAGCACTGACGTCTCCGTCTTCTATTCTAATGTCGATACCTTCTGTGATGGTACCGAGCAGCTTTACGCTACTGCTTCCGCTGATGCCGCCACCGCTGCTTCCACTGCTGATGCTGTGACCGTTGATGCCATCGGTGACATGCCTGCTTGCGTTGTTGAGTGCTACAGCACTGCTGCCACCAAGTCTTCGTGCTCCAACTACAACTCGTCGGCATGCTTCTGCGAGTCTGAGGACTTTGCCACTGATGTGAAGGCTTGCCTTTACACCGATGACTGTGGAGACAACAAGGCCACCTGGTACACCTATAGATCTGAGGTTTGCGCTGCTGCGTCTGCTGCCGTTGCCAGTCCCTCGTACGCTTCCGCTGCTACTGCTGCTATTGCCGCTGCCACCGCCTCCGCCTCGT